>JAXQQM020059133.1:0-42546 GCA_034641835.2 Pinus albicaulis
TTTTTACCTTTGTATCTCCTTCATAGCTCAGAATGATTTTGTCCCATATTTCTTTTGCTGAATTTAGCTGCATCACTTTTGCAAATTTTGGTTCAGACATGCTTCCTAATAAGACATTCACTGCTTTGGCATTGATTTCATACTTCTTTCTTTCAGCCGCATCACTAGGAATACTTGCCGGATATTGATAGCCTTCTTCCACGATTGCCCATACTTCTACACCAAGACTTTGCAGATATGCTTTTGTCCGTACCTTCCAGAATATCAGATTTCTTCCATTGAATAAAGGTGGTTTTAGAGACATTAATCCTTCATGACTTCCCATTGCGACAGATCTCCTTCAAGCGATCAAGCTTCTGCATAAAGACCTAGCTCCGATACCAATTGTTGGGAAAAATACTGAGAGGGGGGGGGGGGGTGAATCAGTATGTAGGACTTTATCAAACTTTTTACTTTTTCACTCTCTAAACCCATACGCTACTTTGCTGAAGCCAACTAGCATATACACGCGGATATCCTTCATAAAACTCGCGTATACACAGAGATCTAATTATGCCATTAATTCTTCACTTATATCATTCCATCATTCATTCATTAGATGTTCAATAAACAATAAACATGTGCAGTAAGAACAGAATAAACCATCACACATAAGCATCACACATGAACACCAGGATTTTAGGTGGAAACCCAAGTCGGGAGAAAACCACCGCTGCAGTTGCTCAGCCTTCAATATTTTATTATAGAGAAAACATATTACAACATATGTGCTGGTGCAGCCTCCTACCAGCATGCAGGCACCCACCTGCGCTCGTTTACCAGCCTCTCCTGGAAGGGAGCTACGACCCCCTGCTCTCGTTTACCATCCTTTCCTGGAAGGGAGCTACGACCCCCTGATCTTGTTTACCAGCCTTACCTGGAAGGGAGCTACGACCCCCTGACTGAAGGCTACAAACCTCAGCACCTCTAAGGACCACGTTTCATTAATTTTCACACTGGATCCAACAACTCAAATAGAGTACAACTTGTAGGCCTCGTTTCATATTTTCAGACTGGACCCACTCTACACATTTAAGCTTAATCATACAACCAAACTGATACAGACAACTCAGAACTGTAGAATACAGATAGCAGTAACACAGTAGAACAGATCAGACATTTCATACCCCATGCTTCAGCAAACCCTAGTTTGCATACGCGCTATCCTATCACTGATCCCGCGTATATACGCGCCTTCTACCATACAAACCTGCGTATACTTCTGTACATATTACAGAGCTAATTTCACTGCGCATATGCGCTTTCTCTTTAGCGAAGCCGCGTATATACGCGCTTCTTCTGCGGAAAACTAGCGTATGGTTCTTCAGACATTTAGGTCATTGCAATTCTTCAGAACAGACACATCACACAGATTTTACCCTTTACGTCAGACAGATGTTCGCCTCCTCTCAGATCTAATCATTCCATAAACAGATGTAGCAAATACAAATACATTTCAGATCTAGATTTCCTTCTTCATCATTTTCTTCATAGGTGCTTCATGCATTCAGATCTATCATTCAACTGTAACCCTTTCCATTCAGATATACTTCAGAGAGAAGTATTCATTCAAGCTCAAACATCTTGCACCCGCACTCATGATTTGCACAATGAATTTCTTCTCTTTATATAGGTTTACCCTTTTTCAATACCATGAGCCAAAACCACATTACTTCCGATGGTATTCCTGGATGGGGTCATTTAGACGAATCATTACCCAATACAATGGGTCAATACCATGTTGGTTACCCCTGGTTTTGCACTATATGAGCGCTTTTTCCCATACGCGACTTGGCATGTTATTACCCGCGTGCATACGCGACTTCTCCTAGACAAAACCGCGTATTCCTTGAGACATACTCTTTTCATCATAGATCTAGCACATATTGAATTCCTTTCTTCATTACCTTTTTTACTCTCTGTAGATACATCAGATTTACATCATTTAACAAGTTCATCAAGTAGGTTTCCATCATCTTCATCAAGTGGGTTGCCATTCAAGGACAACACTCTATCAAGTGGGTTGCCATCAAGGACAACACTCTGCCAACAGCACCAAGATCCTTGGAGCACTCTACCAAAAGATGAGACCTCCAATACGGATCAATCCTCCTCATAGACATCGCGGGTGATATAGCATGTGAAGCTCCCCTCACGCTTCTGCTTGCTACTTTGACATCCCCCATGCAAAATTCATCCTCCAAAATGCTTCCATGCCCATCATGCAGCTTCTCATGCTCAAATAGTGATGGTGTCCTTTGGAAGTTGGCCTCCCATGAGAAGTTGTCATCCAAAAGGAATCCCCCAAGCTAGGCCAAAGTAGGCATGAGTGGCCTCCATCCACTTCCATGTGTGAAAGAGTCCTTCCTCAAAGGAAGTATCCTCTGTCTCTCAAAATCTGTGGAGTAGTCATCCTGCATCATTTAGATGCTATCCTCCATCCCTGCAGCAAACTCTGTCAGCGCAGTATAACTAATGAGAGTGGGTGATACTGAAAATGAGAGAATGTCTCCCTCCTCCTTCGGTTTAGCCCAAACTCTCTGCGCTGTGCTGGACTCCTCCAATGTCTTCACCTTTCCAGAATCCAAGAGTGGTGAATCCAATGACAATATGCCCCTCATCAACTCTAGATCAAGTGGCCTCCGAGGTGGAATGCATCCATATAGTGAGACATCTAGTTCAGAAGTGGACTGTATATATGAGTGGACTGATTTGTCCCCCTCTTCACTGCGTTGTACAGTCTCCTTCTCTTGTGAAAAAAATTTCTGGAATAGATAAGGATGTATCATCCCTTGATGCTGATCCTTCTCTTCCTCCTCCATCTCACAATCCCCAATAACTACTACATATGATTCCAGAATTGTGAAATGGTTCCCACATGTAAACACATTTGGAACTCCTTTCAAAGGAACAAGGGCTCCTCTAATGGAAGAAAAGGCTCCCTTTTTACCGCCATGTGGTGATGGATCTCCTCCTAGTATGACAACACTGTTGGTTCTCTTGTGCTCATTCCCTCTATCAATAAATGAGAATACCTCATCATCAAGGAGAGACCCTAGATCTTGGTCATCTCTTGAAGGAAGCACCTCCATGTCTTCACAAATGGAAGGGGGCCCTTCACATAATAGGGATCTTGCCCTTGGCAAGCCATCATACATGCTTTCATCCCCTTAGGAAATAAGGAATGGGGTTTGTTTTATGGTTCCATCCAATGCATGCAAAGTGTTTGAAGTTATGATACATGATGATTCATGTTTACTTCCATCAGATTTCTTCACCAAACCCTTTTTGAATTCATCATATGTTTTTACATTTGCATGAAAATATGAAACATAATTTTCAAATCCACAATCATGAGCCATACCTTTGAGTTGCAGCGCTGCTACTCTAATGGCCTCATCTTCTTCCTCCATTCTTCCTGCAGTGCAAGTGGGCAAGGAACTGCGTTGTGGATCTGCATGTGTGGATGAATGTCCACACCCATCATGATAGTAGCTAGGGCTTGCTTCATCTTCAAACCCTCTCAGAAACATTCTACAATTCTCCCTTTCTATCTCCTTTAGATCTTCTATGATAGCTTCCATAGTTTGGAAAAGAAGCAGGGAGATCTCTGTTGGAAGGATAAGTCGTTCTTGCGGACAAGACATACCTCCCAAGTGTCCTACGGACAGCTAGCAACAAACGAACAAATAAAAAATATTTTCTCTAGATATTGTTTGACTTGGAATTAATTATAACATGGTTTTAGAAACCTACTTGTAGTCTAGCGTTGATCTTCTTTCCAGCAGCTTGAATAAAGTCGTCGTTAAGGATCTGAAATCAAAAACACAAGAAAAGATCAAAATAACCTGCATAATAAAATTAATTCATGAATCAAACATCTATCAAGATGATCAAGGAATTCAAGAAATGAGATAATTAATTAAATAACCCATTTATTAAACATGATAAATAAGCTATTTAACTAAAGAACTCATTGAGAAAACAATATTCATTCGTATTAACTTAAATAAAGAAGAGCCTTCCAACCATGTCTACCTTGATGTTATACAGGCCTTCCCGGGGTCCGGAATAGGCGTTTCCTTTACTCTGACAAGCTTTGCACTCTCTCAGCTAAAATGAACATGGGTGTGTAATCATTCCCAGATAGTGATCCGTTAAGAGAGTATGAGTCTCTACAGCATTTCTCCTCAAAAATTCTCAAAGTCTAACTCACTAACTCTAACCTTTGAAGCTGCATTATGGCTTCAATTTATAGGAAAAGAGAGGAGGTTATGGTTCCACATAAGAAGGGATAGAATTCTCTTTTGAAGGGATTGGGCTCCATAAATAAAGGGGTAGGCTCCCATAATGTAGGAATGAACATACATGATAGGAGTGAACCTTCAACTAGATAACTCCTCCTAGAAGCTTATAGATTTGACTGCTGGGCTTCTAAATGGTACTTTCCGCCTTTGTTTTACCTTTTACAGGGGTCCGTACCTTTAATGAATAAGAAGTGCGTTTAGCTCCACATGATTTAGAGCAAAAAATTGTGGCACCGCAGAAAATGTTAAGAGAAAGTGCGGTACAAGTGTTTTTAAGACTTTTATGAGCTTTTATCTCAATTTCAAGGCTTGATTTTAGGAACTTTGATGTTATAGACTTCCAGGGGAGCACTAAAACGTCATGGTGACAAATTTCAGTGTAACAAATTCCCCCGTAAAGTGTGAAGTCTGAGAGCATTCGAGGAGTGATGTGCTTTATCATTTCAAGGATTAGACTGTGGACACCCCAGTCGGAACCCTGTAAAAACATTCAATGCAAATCATATATATATATCATCACTGAGGTAGGCATTCCCATACTCAGATCAAAACTAACTAAACTTGTTCTGATACAAAAATGATTTTAATATTACATCAATAGTGTAGACACAGCATGGACGTAGCCATATGTAATGATAGTCTACTGCATAATGAATAATAAAAAACTCCTCGCAGCCTGGATGGTGGAAACTAGATCCAGGGTCTTGATTTCTGCTTCCCGAACTAGTATGATTCTACCCATGCGATTAAATGTATTGAAGTCGAACATTAAAGAAACCACTTGATTACCAGTCAATGATGTGAACTATTAACAAGTGTGAGAGAAACCACTAATAATGACAATGGCTCTCAAAGTACTCAGTACAATCCATGAGATGTGAATAAGTGATCTGAAGTCAAACATTTCACGGAATCGTTCAATCGAAGGTCAATGATGCAATCTGTCATCGAAGGTGAGAAACCTACCATTAAGGCATGAATATTCCAAGGTACTAACAGATTCTAGATCAACTTTCTAGATGATGAGCTGTTGTCGATAGAAAGGGATCCGTCGTAAGCAAGCTCACGACACGAAACCATAGATCAAGTTTTGAAGAAATATTTTGCAAGGACTGACTCAGGGATGGTCAACGCGAATGGAGACAAATGTTTGCAGAGTAATGGTTTGTTTTACTGTCCTCTTGAACATATAACGACACTGCAGATGGTTTGGTGACAATTGCCCTAAGCTAATACCCAGAAACTGGCTGAAGACCTTCAATTGGTTTGATTAACTGATAGGCAAGGGATTTTCCCAACCCAAGTAGAAGTGTGACAAAAAGTGTCGTGTTCAAGAGTGGTATATTTCTTTTATAAGTCAAAGTGTAACAAATGAATTCATTTTCTCTCTTTTCCCCCACCATTTCTGGCAAGTACCTCTTTATTTTTGACAAGCTTGAGGAGGATAACATTTTCTTGTTTATAAGCTCATCCTTCGGATGAGTCCAACTTAGTTTAAAATAAAACCCTAAGAAGGAGGGGTCCATTCCTGTTTGTAATCGACAGGTCCTTCACTGTTTAATTTTAACGAGTCCAGTATAGGAGAAACTCGGTGTTTTTCATTTTTAGGGAGTCAAAAGAAAAAACTTAAGAAAACTCCATGGGTGTACTTTTTCGTAATTTTAGTCTCTCAGGCTCGAAAAAGGATAAAATAATGCGGGAGAGAACTCTATTGACCATGATTATTCAACGTATACCTTTTTCGTAAATAGTCCATTTCAGTCTGGAAAAGGGGTAAAATTATACTGAAAGGACGACTGTTTATTTCCTTTAACGAGTTCGAATAGTCAAGTACTCAACAATCTTTTCATTTTTAGAGAGTCTGAAAATGGCTTAAAATAGGACTCCATGGTTTCGATTTTTTGTAAATTTTAAAGAGCCTGAAAAGGTGATAAAATTATACTCTTCGTCAAAAATGATCATTTCGCCTGAAAAATATGGTATTCTGCACAAAAACTCAAAAAATTAAATGTACCTGCTTCAATAATAAAAATATTTTGAAAAACCATATTTTTAAAGTGAAAAAATAAACAAATTTAAATTTCATTTATTCGAAAAAACTAATAAAAAGGAGTTTTCCAAATTAATTTTTACCGTTTGAGTTTGGAGTGAAAATTTTAGAGCTTTTGGAAAAAAACGCTTCGGAGAAGATTCTGGACAAACCGACTGTTGAAATAGAAAACTGTCTGCTCCAGGTAATCCACATCCTCTTTTCCTTGCTTTTCATCCATTCATTTCCTTAATTTAGGGTTTAAAATTGATTTTTGGAGAGGAAATAGGTTCAAAATTTTGCCCTTGGGGGCTCGCAGGTAAGACACACGGTACCTGCGGACCCCGACATTTTTTCACAAAGAAAAATTTCGTGGCCCCGCACTTTTAGCATAGAGCTCATGCGGAGCTACGCACTATCTCTGAACGTAAAGTGCGGGGGCACCGTGAAGAATTTAAAAACATATTTTCTTCCAAAAATACCCAATTTTTTTTTTTTAAATGATTCTAATCTTTCATTTTGCTCATTGTAGGATATTTACAATGCTTATCTGGCGGGAACGTGAACATGAGGATATAGATGAAGCAACAATGATTCATCAACCTACATTAGAAGTTTTGGGAGCATGTGGGTTATTCAAATTCTGGGCTATCAGTGGCATGAGAGCTCAAGTAGACCTTCTCGCTTGGTTGGTAAACAAGTGGGATGTTCAGGACCAATGTTTCGTGATCGGAGGCAACCGGCTCGAAATTGAGCTGGAGGACATATATTTTTTGACTGGTTTGTCTAAGAGAGGTGAACCACTTTCTCTATTTGGGGCTAGGCTAGGTGGCCAGTCTGTCACTAGCCTGCAGTTAGAGTTCTATAATGATGAGGCCAATCCTAGAGACAAACGGATTGATACTAAAACTATCATCCTTCCTGAGTTAAAAGTGATTGCATTTACCATTACCAAGTTGTGTGGAAGTGCAACTTTGCATGTGGCAACTGGATCTCAAATGCGGATTGTAGTAGATTGCTTCTGAGGCACTATATTCAACTGGTGTGAGGCAGTGTTGGCTAATGTCAAAGGCCAACTAACTAGAGCAAAAAACAAGAAGTTACATACCTTCAGATATGGATATATCGTGTTTACCTTTTCTTTAGAGAGGATTCCTCTCTTAGCCCCACAACATATTCTTGTTGATGCTGGTAGACCTCAAGAGCCTCGGATGGTTCGATGGGTTGCTCTGATGGCCCGTCACAGCGAGGGTGGGGAGATTGTTCGATTTCCCTCGACTTATTTTCGTTGGTTAGAACACCAAAATTTTGTGATAGAGGATTTTCCTTATGCGGGCATAGATTTCCACGACGACAAAGATATGCCACTTCCTCTAGGAGCTCAGTGGGATGAGTCAAGTAAAAAATCTCTTTGACATGTTCTAATTTCTATTTTTTTATTTTTTTTTTAATCATCCAAAACTGATAACAAAAATTTCAAATGCAGATGTGGATCCATGTCGACCAGCCACTCTCCGCCCCTTTGAAAGGAGGCAAAGTGATGTAGCTGCAGCAATAGCACCACCACAGGATTAAACAGCAGAAATCCTGACTGATTTGGAACACCGTTTGGAGCGATTGACTCTGGACATCCCAGAGACTACTATAGATGACATTCCACTCTAATTATAGAGATACGTCATTGGTGTTCCTGGACCATTCAGGAGATTTCTGAGTAGAGTGGCACGAGCTGTAGTGTATTATCATGATCATTACCATGGATAGTGGATGATCGATTGTATAGACTCTTATCATTTTTTTGTATCACTTTTTTCCGATCATAAGGCGTTTTGAACCTATGATTGAGGACGATGTACCATTTTTTGAAACACTACTTATATGCTATGATATACTAATATTTTCAGTTACCTATCCAACATGTTATCGAATGTTGATCTACTGCTTTTATTATCGCAAATTTCTATTAATCACACTAGAAGCTATTGCATCTGCTAATGTGTTTAAATTTCTTGGAATGTGTTGATACTCAATATAATCAAATTCTCGTTCCAAGAGACAAAATCTTAACAACACTGGGTTTCTAATTGCATATACTTGATTTAATTGTAATACAAGGAGTTCAGAATCTAACCTAACGATCAAAATCCGAACTCCAAATGAAATGGATTCAGACAATAATTCAATAACTGCGCTATATTCTACAATATTGTTTGTCGTTTGATCGAGGCTTACCCCATGCATAGTTATTAACACGTTAGTGAGTGAATAAATAACCCAAGCTGTGGAAGAGATATTTCGAGTACTACGACAAGTGCCATCAGCAAAACCAATGTATGTTTGAAAAGACGTCGACATCTGCAATATCAAGAGTAATCTAGATAAGCAGGAAAAGTAGTAAAAGCACACTTAAACTAGGCACACATTTCTAATCTACAACACACCAGCTAAAAATAACAAATATACAGGAAAGATCTCCACACAAGAATCAAGCGTAATATCTCTTAAGATAAAGCTCATTTATGGGTTTGCCTAAAGAAACCCCGTCAAAATCAATTAATTCATGGGCCCCTTTTGCAAGCTTTCGCTTGACAATATAATGACCATGCCACATGGGTTCGAATTTCCCAGCCCCTAGCTTATCATTATCTTGATCATAAACCAAGACTAGGTCTCCTTCTCAAAAAATTCGAGGTGCAACCTTCCTATCATACTGAGATTTCATTCGTTTTGCATGAGTTTCGGTGGCTAGTGCAGTGGTGCATCGATTCTCATCTAATTGAGCTAAGTATAAAAAAAAAATTCCTCTTCAGAAGTGGCTGGTAGTAACTCTATGGCTAGTTGGAGTGATGGTATCTTGAATTCAATGGGTAATACCACTTCTAAACCGTAAACCAGTTGAAAAGGAGTAAAACTTGTCGATGTTTTTGCTGAGGTTCGATATGCCCAAAGTGCTGAAAAAAGCATGGTATGCCAATTCGACTTATGAATTCCAATGATTCATTTGATCATTAAAAATTTATTAATAGCTTCAACTAGGTCATTAGCCTGCGGATAATATGGTGTAGAACTGTCATGACGCAGGCCAAGTTGGTCAGTTAGCTCAGTCATCATGATGTTTCGAAAATGGCTCCCGTGATCAGTAATTATCCCTTGGGGTACACCGAAACAAGCAATCACATGATTGAACACGAAAGTAGCTGCGGTTTTGCCATCTGCCGCAAATGTAGGCATTGCCTTAGCCCATTTGGTAAAATAATCTACTACTAGAATAATATACCCATGCCCCCCAGCCGAGTGAGGGTTACATGTAATGAATTCAATGCCCCATTTTGCAAAAGGACCGACAATAATTATAGGGTGAAGAGGAGCAGGTGGTGCACGCATTTTTCGATCGAAGATTTGACAATTATGATATTTTCGGACCGCATAAATACAATCTTTAAATAAGGATGGCCAGAAATAACCTACGTGTAATATCTTTTGGGCTGTGGCGTACCCAGACATATGACCGCCACATGCTCCAAAGTGACAGTCATTTAAAACCTTTTCGGCTTCTTCATAAGTGAGACAACGTTGAAAAATAGAGTCTGCACTGTGAAGGTATAGTGTGTCGCCAACAATATGATATTGTTGAGACTAGAAATGAATTCTACATCGTTGTGACCATGAAATTTTAGGCCGGAAATATTGGGTCTGAAGATAAACAATGATATCTCCATACCAAGGATCGATGGTACTAATAAGAAACAAGGATTCGTCCGCGATTGGTTGTTCCGCCACAGTTTCTATATCAGTACGTGGGAAATCACACATAAGTTCAGCAAATATCAATGATTTCTTTGATTTTGACTTTTCAAATTCCAAATCAAACTCCTGTAGGATAACAATCCATTTGGAGTATTTTCCCCCTAGCAATTGTTTGGTAAAAATATACATCATAGGGTTCCAATCAGAAATCACTATTGTTTTGCATAAAAGTATGTAATGACGAAAACGTTGGACAGATTGAACGGCTGCCAAGGCCAATTTCTCCACATGTGAGTACTTGATCTCAGTCGGATGCAAATTTCGACTAAGATAATAAATCACATGTTCACCATGGAATTCATCTTCATGAACTAGAACCATCCCTATTGTGGAATCGGAAGCGGCGAGGTACAAAAAGTAATCCTGGTTGTAATTGGGAGGATGTAGTAATGGTGCATGGGTCAACACGTGTTTCAGAGCATCAAAATATCGATCAGCGATCTCATCCCAAAAGAGAGGAATATTTTTTTTTAACAACCTGGTGAAAGCTTTCGTTAACTCGACGTAGTTAGGAATGAAACGACGTAAAAAGTTTGCTTTCCCTTGCAAACTTTGGAGTTGGCGAAGAGTAGAAGGAGGAGGTAAATTGATGATTGCTTCAACCTTCGATGGATCAACACGAATTCCTGCCTTTGAGACAACAAATCCCAGCAATCGTCCAGATTGTACACAAAAAACACATTTATGATGATTTAGACGAATTTTATAATGCCTACATCGTATAAAAATGGCTCGTAAATGAGTAATATGATCTGCTCTATGCGAAGAATGAGCAGGAAAATCATCGAGGAGGGTTGTACAATGTTTTTAATGTCATTAAATGCATAATACATTGCCCTCTGAAAAGTGGCACCAGCATTCTTAAGTCCAAAGGGTAGTTTGCGATAAGCAAAAGTTCCCCATGGACAAATGAAAGCTATTTTGGGTTGATCTGCAGGGAGTATGTTGATTTGATTGTAATCGGAAAATGAAAACATTTCACTTCCAACACAATCATCAATAATTTGATCAATGTAAGGGGTTGGATAATTTTCCTTTGGAAAATCTTGATTTATATACCTATAATCGATACACACTTGTATTTTTCCTTATTTTTTATTGACCGGAACAATATTAGATACCCAATCCGTTAACGGGATCGGATAAATAAAACCTGCACGAAGTAATTTTTCAACTTTGGCTTTAATAGCGGCAGCTTTTCTCAGATGTATCTGACGTAATCTTTATCTAATGGGTTTAGCATCCAGGTATGTCTTAATTTCATGAACAACAATCGACGGATCGTTTCCTGGAATTTCTTCATATGACCAGGCGAAAATGTAGTGGAATTCCTGAAATAGGACTTTATATGCTTGGATTTCATCAGTCTTACAAGAAGCACCTATATGAATGTTTTCAACAATTCCGAGTTCTACTGAACCGTCAAGAGGAACCGTTGTAGAAATATTTTCTAAATTCAATTCAGAATCGAAATGTGAGCAAGGATTCTGAGGTTCTTTGACATAATCAATAGTAAAAATGGAGGAAAAATTATTCTCAAAATGATCGAGATCAGGTAAAAACGAAGACCTATGATGAAGATCTTCCCATGGTAACTCATTTACCGACAAGAATTCACGAATATGTTCATCAATATTGAATACCTGTTGACCAAGATCCAGAATTGATGTCGAAGCAGAGCTCGATATTGAAAATGACTCCTCATTTATCACATTCACTGGATCAGATTCAGTTGAAGGAATATCAGAAAATGACTGTAAAGTCTGATATGCTAACTCAAAAGGACTCAAAGGCATCGCGTGATCAAAAGAATCCAATTCTGATTCTGAAGGTACTATCCAAGGATCATCAACGGAAATAGTACTTGATGTAATCATATTGATATTAGCAATAGGAGGTTGTACGTTGGAAGCAGGCAGGGAAAAAGTTCCCAGTAAAGCCAAATCTTTAAGCAAACGTACTCTGACATCCTTATAAGGGATAGTCGATTTTCCGATATGCTGGATGCTGTCAGTAGAGACTGGATCGGATAAATAATATGAGAGTTGATATATTTTAACGATCTTTCCTTTATGAGGAAACATGATAAGATGAAATATCGATGATACAACAACATTCATGGCGTAAGACCAGCTGCAACCTAGGAGAAGGTCATAATCCAGAGGGGCATCAACCACTTCCACATCTAGATGAACCATTTTGCCTTCAACCTCTATTGGTAGATCTTGTAAAATACCATACGGCTGAAAACCTCCTCCATCAAAAGCTTTGAGAATAGTCGGCGATTGGTTAATGGTAATAGAATCAAGTGATTTCCAACATTTTAAAGACATAATACACGTAGAAGCCCCTTCATCAACAACAATACGAAATATACGTTTATTTTTTACTATTACCGAAATTTGAAAAGCCATTTGATGGGGTAGGCGGGGTGTAAAATTCTTTAAATCGAAGATCATGAGGTTCGAATCCTGGAGGTCTACAGCTCCTAAGCCTGAAAAAAGTAATTTTATTTGGGCTGGGCATGATTGTAACACTTCCAAAGCCCACATTGCTGCAGGGGAAATCGCCAAATCTTCAATAATATTGTAATTCTGAGCAGCTCTCGCATGTGGATTAAAAGCTGATTTACGAAGTAAACCTTTAGCAGGCAGTTTGATTACTAAGTCAAGATTTTTTTTCTCGATCTGGAACAGATCAGAAAACGAGGGAGATGTAGTTGATGCTAAATTAGATGTTTCTGCTTCTTTACCAGGATTTTTACTACCTCAATCTTGTGATCGCGTCGCAACCATCAAGATATTTTCAAGCGCATTTGAGGAAGATCCAACCATGTTACTATCTTGAGTAGGAAAAGGATCCTTCAAGACAACAGGTATAGGCGAAACCTAACGAATTTTGATACCTCGGCTCTATGCAGGCACTCTTTTGTAAAACGATCCTCGTCACATATCAGACAAGGATATCGAGGTTTGCGTTTTTCGTCAGTTGGTTCAGTTGTATCAATTTTATCTTTTGTAGATTTTTTCTTTTTATTCTTACCTTTCTTCTTACCACCAGTTTTAGATTTGGTTGTAGATGATTCTACAACATGAATATCAGTGGAAGTTTCAATAGAAGAATATCCTTTTGGTGAATCAGGTAAAATGATAATAGGAGAAGTCATCTTGGAAGATTTCTTCTTACTTTTACCAGTGCTAACAGAACCAATTACACCATCAGCGGCATGAGAGCCAGAAAGAGTTGTATTTAATTGATCAGGTCTTGGTAAGTCAGGGATTTTATCATAAAGAGTACCTGACTAAGTATATACAAGGTCAAGGTACTGAGCCTGAGCAGTGACTTGTTCTTCTGTAACAACGCCTCCTTTGGCCACGTCTTCAGTAATTTTGGGCAATAAAAATTTAATAAACCATTTAGCCAATAAAGACTTTCACTAAACGCCTTCTACGTCTCCATTCATGAATGTGATCAAATATGTACGTAGACGTAGACTGTTTTAATGAAGTCAACAATTCTATGCCATTTTCGTATCTGACAAGAAACTGAAAATGGGTTAAGAAAGTAGTAGCTAGTGCATTAAAATTATTAAAAGAGACACGTGGTAATTCAATATACCATTTAGCAGCTAGACCAATGAGAGTTCTCTTAAAAAGACGCAATTGAATCAAATCATCGATTAGTGAATTGGATGCACACCAGAGGTGATAAGTCATAACGTGATTGGATGGGTCCTCTCTTGACTTACCCTCAAAATTTGGAATATCACTGGGAAAATTGTTAGGTATCAGCGGCCAATATGGAAGATAAAATATAGGATCGTTCGTAAGGCGTGATAGATCCGGTAAATCTAAAGTTGCTATAAATGGTAATCGATGGCTAGGGTCTTGATAACCTTGAGTGATCAAACCAGTGCCACGAGGAGGATATCGAGGATACCCTGGAATTGGATGCGCATTTGGAATCGTGAAACCTCCTGGATAACCAGGATTAACCAGACCATACTGGGGTTATTGAGGTACTTGATAAGTATACCTAGGGTACAACTGATACTGATATACTGGATTTTTTGTAGCCTATCAAAATTGATACTACCCCTGGTATGGTTGATAAGTAAATTGTGGTTGACTAACAAAAACCATACTAGTACCAGCTTGTCATGTAGGCATCTGGACTGTAGTCTGAATTGTAGGTCCTGAATGTGGTAGAGATACTTGAGGAATTTGCACTGATGCAGGGATAGAAGAAATAGGAGCTGTAGATACTCCAGAAACAAGTGTGGTAGGTTGAATAGAAGTTGCGGCAGCAACAGAAGTCTGTGGCGGAGTTTGAGGTGTACTAGGCCCAGGCTGCTGAATAGAACTAGGTGCAGGGATTTGAACGATAGGCTGGATAGGTTGTTGGGTTGGCCCAGAACCTATGGACTGTCCAGGTTGATTAGGTATCCGCACATTGGGTTGCATAGTATGTTGAATTTGAGATGGATCCCACACCATATTCATTTTTGGATATTGACCCATAGAAGGTTGTGTATATGAAGGACCATAACCTAGTTGAACGTAGGGTTGATAATTAACTGGTAAATTTCTAGCTCCTTGTAATAATGGTTGACCGGAAGGAGGTTGGAAACTTTGAGTTAGGTACTGACCTTGAGGCATGTATTCAATCTGGGGTTGATATTGACCCCTAGGAATATACTGAGTCTGAGGTTGACCTTGGGGTATGTACTGTCCCTGAGGTTGATAACCTTGAGTTATGTACTGTCCTTGAGGTTGTTCTCCAGGTAGATAATATTGTCCTATAGCTTTTCCTGGTAAAAAATTACCTTGAGGTTGTCCCCCAGGCAGTAAATGACTTCCTTGAGGTTGCCCCCCAGGTGGTAACTGACTACCTTGAGTTTTCACCCCAGGCGGTAACTGACTACCCTGAGGTTGAGGATTTGGAATATTACCAGACATCATAAAAATTTGCTCTATGTTCGACGTTTCAGTGTTAGTTCCAATTGTACCAGATGATAACACTTGTTCAATTGGTTGAGGAGTTTCTCCTGAGAAAGTACCAGAGAGTGACTGGTACCCCAAAGGAACAGAAGGACCACCATATAAAAATGTTTCCGGAGATTGGGAAAACATAGATGACTCACTCGACATATTTGATGAAGCATAATAACCTCTCGGTGTAGGATGAAAAGGAATTCGGGGTGGTGAATAACTAAGACCCAGGTTTTCTAAAAAATATGTCAATGATAAATTCCAAGCATCAGTTCTAAAAGGACTGTAGAATATTGATTCACGCTCCCTAAGATTCAAAGTTTCCTGGATTTTGGGAAGAGTTACGCCTTCATCTGGACCAACAAGTTCTTCAATAGATATGAGGTCAGAAGGAAGATTTTTAGTAATGCGATGTCTTACCCTAGGTGAAACAGGATCACTAGAAGTCAGAGTAACAAATCTTGAAGATGGTTCCAATATAGAAGGTTCAGTGTCAGGCTCAGAAATTTCAGGTTCTTCAGCTAATTCACTGAAAGGATAAATACTACCAGTAACTTTGGAAATTGAAATTGGCTCTTGGATATGTTCTGTTGTTTGTGATTTATGATCAAGATGAATAACTATATATGATTCTCCTGTTTCTGTTGATCTAATTCTACTGTCACTAGGCGATACTAGAGCTCGCATCCCTTCAAGTTGGCTTGGTGTATACTCAGGGGGTTTCCCCTAGAGTCTACTTGATTGTCTTGGTAATTCAGCCACGATTAATTTCAAAGAAAATTTCAATGAAAAATCCTAGAGTTGCTAAGGAAACAAACAAATGAATCACACGCCTAAAAATATAGGAGATCAAACCACACACAAACAGTAATTTCCCACACTAAAAACACTAGTTGATGATGAAATCCAACATCATAGTATTTTAATGTAGAAAGGGCGGTTGGAACAGTTACCCCGACAACCTGCTTAATGAAACATACCGGTGCAAGTTTCTCCACTTAAAGCATCTCAAGTGAAGATAACCCTCCGAAGAGTCCAAGTGAGTCTAGTCGACGTCTGCTCCAGGTACAGTGGGATCTTTCCTCCACCGTCACCTTAGGAAAAAATCGTAAATATTATGGCCACTATAGTTACCAACAGGAACTAATATACCTGGGGGAACAGTCTACGATCCGACATATGCACAAGGGTAGACTAACAAAGCTAAATCCCCTTGAAGGCTCCTTGACATAATCCAAGGTATACCAACAAGTGACCCCAGGCTCCTCGACAATGGTCTATCCAAGATTTACTGTTGTTAATACGCGCACATCTGTTATCGTTCCCAATGAGATATAATTGATTATCCCACTGGTTCAGATATGACCTCGTGCTTGTCTCTTTTAAGAGGAGCTTCCCAGAGCATACAAGCGACTATTGGATTTTTCCTACCGCAAGATCAACTACTTGTTTTTTTTAATTGTCTTGGAGAGTTAATTACTCCCTACTCCAAGACACTAGCCTAAGCTATATTTGTGAAAAGAGCCCTAGAAATATAAAAAAATACTAGATTGATTTTAATTTAAGCATTGATTTTAAAAGGTTTTTTCTTAGCGCAATAGGTGCGAAAGTGAAACTGATGATATGTAGTGACCCGACTCAAAACAAACTAAAAATGAATCTATTATGAGAAACAATTATTTTCCTTTCAATGAATTTTATCTAAAGGAAGAGTTGAGAAATGCAATCTTTTAAAACAATTCGTTCCTTCAAACAAGAATAAATGAAAAGAAATATAATGTCATGAGAACTCAAAATGATCTAATGCTCAAATAAGAAATCCCTTTATAATTCAAGATCGAAACTACCAACAAATTTTTTCTTCAAAAGAATACTATAATTTCTAGAAATAACACTCAAAGCTAAAAACACTAATTTTGAGATCTAAAAATTATAAAGAGTAAATCTGAACTAAAACTTTAAATATTTTGAGGATGTCTTGCTTAGCTTGTTATCTAACTAAGAAATTATTTTCTTGGATTAGCAAGAACTCAAAAAACACCCAATTTTGGTTTTTTAAGTGAAATTCCAAACTTATCAACAAACGTTTTTCAAAGATTTGCAAATGAGAAAATGGGATCTAAATCTCATAAAACAATTTCTGCTATGATGTCAAACTCAGCAAGAAAGCAAGGAAATACTAGTGATCTAAAGGTATACCAAGGTTTCTATTCTTTGAGCGGGATAAAGACAAAGCAAAAATCACTATAACATGCAGATCATTCAGGAAATCATTCAAAACTAAAAATGCTGAAATAAACTCTTAGTCAAAGCTTTCTGACAGAATATGCAAGTCTGGGTATTCACTGAGAATCTAACAAACTAATCCAGAAAAGATGATTTTAATATTTTCCAAAAAATTTCACAAGGTTCGTAGGATTCAGTGTAAACTAGTGCGGTCCCGCATTGTGTATACAAGAAAAGTGCGGAGATGCCCACACTGTTTATAAAAGAAAAGAGCGGAAACCAGAAAACTAAAAGAAAAAATAAAAGACTCTAAATAATTTTTCAGGGATTCTACAGGGATAAAATACCCAAGCCAGTATAAATCAATCAAAATCAGAAAAAATAAATTCACAAGTCAAAAATAAAAGAAATCAAAGTTCAAGATCCATTCCCAAGTGGAGTCGCCATTTTGTTGGACGGATAATTCGTTCTTGCAGAAAAGGAAAACCTCCCAAGTGTCCTAAAGACAACTAGCAACAAACAGACAAATAAAAACTATTTTCTCTAGATATTGTTTGACTTGGAATTAATTATAACAAGGTTTTAGAAACCTACTTGTAGTCCAGCGCTGATCTTCTTTCCAGTGGCTTGAAGAAAGTCGTCATTAAGGATCTGCAATCACAAACACAAGAAAATATCAAAAGCACCTGCATAATAAAATTAATTCATGAATCAAACATCTATCAAGATGATCAAGGAATTTAAGAAATGAGATAATTAATTAAATAACCCATTGATTAAACATGATAAATAAGCTATTTAACTAAAGAACTCATTGAGAAAACAATATTCATTCATATTAACTTAAATAAAGAAGAGCCTTACAACCGTGTCCGCCTTGATGTCATACAGGCCTTCCTGTGGTCTGAAACATGCGTTTCCTTTACTCTGACAAGCTTTTCACTCTCTCAGCTAAAACAAACATGGGTTTGTAATCATTCCTACATAGTGATCAGTTAAGAGAGTATGAGTCTCTACAACATTTCGCCTAAAAAATTCTCAAAGTCTAACTCACTAACTCTAACCTTTGAAGCTGCACTATGGATTCAATTTATAGGAAAAGAGAGGAGGTTATGGTTCCACATAAGAAGGGATAGAATTCTCTTTTGAAGGGATTGGGCTCCATAAATCAAGGGGTAGGCTCCCATAATGGAGGAATGAACATACATGATAGGAGTGAACCTTCGACCGGATAACTACTTTTAGAAGCTTCCAGATTTTACTGTTGGGCTTCTAAATGTTACTTTTCGCCTTTGTTTTACCTTTTACAAGGGTCCGCACCTTTAATTAATAAGAAGTGCGTTTAGCTCCACATGATTTAGAGAAAAAAAGTGCGGTACCACAGGCAATGTTAACAGAAAGTGCGGTACAAGTGTTTTTAAGACTTTTATGAGCTTTTCTCTCAATTTCAAGGCTTGATTTTAGGAACTTTGATGTTATAGACTTCCAGGGGAGCACTAAAACGTCATGGTGAAAAATTTCAGTGTAACAATCTCCTCTTCCATCATTCCTCTTTTCTTGTTTCCTTTGTACATCTCCTCTTCTAAGTGAAGAGGTTCTCCTTCTAATGGCATATTATCTTGGGCTGCACAGGCTAAGCAAAGATTGATTCTCTGATACCACTGTAATATTCATTTTTCAGGAATTTCTGCAAAATGGTCCAAGGGGACGCTGTATAAGGAAGCCAATGCAAAAATAAGAAAAAAGAGGACTTGGATCCCTTTATTTACCCTTCATACATTATACTCCCAGAATATTAGCTCAAAGAAATAACCCTAGGTGGGTTATTCAGATCTCCTACCCTTGGGTATCTCGAAGAAGTGCTCAAAGAATGAGCTACAACAATATATGAACATAATCAGTAAAATCTACAAATATGAACATGTTAATAAAGGTAATATAGTACATCCATCACGTTTAATAATATATTAGCAACAATATACAGAAATATCTTGAGGAACAAGCCTCTTAAGCAATGGGAATCAACCTCCAAAGATTAGAACATGAAATACATGAGATGCTGCAGTTATACAAAATGCCGGAGGGAAGTGACTGCGCTGTCTCTAGGAGTTTAGCTGCCACTGTATATTTTCATACATGAGATATGGCTGAAATATACAA
This sequence comes from Pinus albicaulis, assembly GCA_034641835.2. Classification (NCBI taxonomy): domain Eukaryota; kingdom Viridiplantae; phylum Streptophyta; class Pinopsida; order Pinales; family Pinaceae; genus Pinus; species Pinus albicaulis. The sequence continues at coordinate 19,560 of JAXQQM020059133.1, forward strand.
ATAAATTCCCAATAATAGAGGAATGGGCTCCAATACAAGATTTCTATCCAATCTAGGAGAGATTGCTAGAAATGTCGGAGAATGTACAATGTGACAAATAACTTGTCACTGCAACTGAATAAAAATAGGAAATGAGGCTGTAGTAGATCTAAAATGATGATTCCCTCCTCTGATAGTGAATCTAAGCAAAAGTCTGATCCCTTTACTCATAAACAACTCCTCCTGATGAGCTCTAATGACCCTCCCACCAACTGCTTGCAAAATAACATTGATCTAGCTGGAGACTGCGCTGTGAGGGAAAATGGATGGTTGGCCTGATGCCAATGATATGGAAATCTACCTGGGAGTCTTCCCCACTGATCCTCCAATGAATAGCTAAGCCCTCCACTGAAAAACAAGCCAAGAATGACTCAAGAGATCCTCTGTTACTGTACCCTGCAACACAAAGTTATCCTGCTACAGGAATAACGTTGTGGATGAAGGAGGTGTCTTTGGCCAAATGTAGGAATGAGGAAATGCAGCTCTAGAACCTCTCCTTCCCTGAGGATGAGGTAGGTATTCCCGAACGAGAACACCCTAGTTCTATGCAGCACTACACTCTTGCTAAACAACAAGAGGAGCGTAGTCTCAACAGACCAAGCAAATAATAATCAAGCATGAATGACAATGGCTCTCCTCTTCTTCATATATAGCAAGTTCTCCTCTCCATCGTGGGACCCATCCACATGTGCTTCCAAACTCATGCAAGTTTTTGTCCACCAAAACTGCGTTGTCCAAGAATATTCAATGTATCTAGACAGTTTAGTTGACTTGGTCAAAATGACTAGATTAAGCATGATCCAATCCTGTTCACACCATGTGGTGGTCAAATCAGCTGCTTTATTCTTCCTCCTTTCACATTAGGAGTGTTTATTCTTCCTTCTCAAAGATTATGGGGCCTCCTTACCCATTTTATTTAACTAAATAAAATACTGCTAACTATAATGTTCCTTTTAGCTTGAGGCTAAAAATTGGGAACATTACATAATGAAAATGGTTCTCAAAGTACTCAGTACAATATGAAATGTGAAATTGTGATCTGAAGTCGAACATTTCACAGAATTATTCGATCAAAGGTCAATGATGCAACCTATCGTCGAAGGCAAGAAACTTGCCATTAGGGCATGCAGATTCCAAGGTATTTTTAGGATTCTAGATCAACTTTCTAGATGATGAGCTGTCGTCGATAGAAAGTGTTCCGTCGTAGGAAAGCCTACGACACGAAACCATTAGATCAAGTATTGAAGAAATTTTAAGCAGGGACTGACTCAGGGATGGTCAACGCGAATGGAGACAAATGTTTGCAATGAATGGTTTATTAAATTGATCTCTTGAACACATAACGACACTACAGATGGTGACGATTGACCTAAAAATAATACCCAGAAACCGGTTGAAGAATTTCAATGTTGTTCGATTAACTGTTTGGCCAAAGGATTTTCCCAACCCAAATATGAATGTGACAAAAGTGTCGTGTTCAAGAGTGGTGTACACTTTTTTGAAACAAAGTGTGACAACTAGATTCATTTTCTCTATTTTTGCCCACCATTTCTGGCAAGTACATCTTTATTTTTGACAAGCTTGAGGAGGATAACATCTGCTTGTTGTATAAGCTCATCCTTCGGATGAGTCCAACTTAGTATTAAAATCGAACTCTTAGAAGGAGTGGTTCGTTCCTGTTTATAATTTACAGGTCCTTTACTGTTAAGTTTTAATGAGTCCAGTATAGGTGAAACTCAGCGTTTTTCAATTTTAGGGAGTCAAAAGAAAAACTTAAGAAAACTTCGTGAGTGTACTTTTTCGTAAATTTAGTCTCTCAAGCTCGAAAAGGGATAAAATAATGCAGGAGAGAACTCTATTGACCATGATTAGTCAACGTATACCTTTTTCGTAAATAGTCCATTTCAGTCCGGAAAAGGGGTAAACTTATACTGAAGGGACAATTTTTCATTTCCTTTAACGAGTTCGAATAGTCAAGTAATCAACAATCTTTTCATGTTTAGAGAGTCTGAAAAGGGCTTAAAAGAGAACTCCATGGTTTCACTTTTTATGTAAGTTTTAACGAGTTAAAAAAAGTGATAAAAATGTACTCATATGGTGTTTCTTTTTCTGTAAGTTTTAACGAGTTCGAAAAAGTGACAAAAAGCATACTCATTGCCAAAATGATTATTTCACCCGAAAATCCTGTATTCTGCACAAAAACCCAAAAAATTAAACATACCTATTTTAGATAAGTAAAAATTATTTGAAAAAAAAACTTTCAAAGTGGAAAATAAATAACATATTATTTTATTTATTCAAAAAATCTCATAAAAATTAGTTCAACCAATTCATTTTTACCATTTGCATCTAGAGTGAAAGTTGAGAGCTTTTGGTAGAAAAAAGTCCGAAGGAGATATCAGAAAAACCGACAGTTCAAATCCAAAACTGTCGAATCCAGGTAATCCACAACACATTTCTCTTCATTTTTATCCATTTACATTCTATTTTTAGGCTTTAAAATCATTTTTTAAGAGAAAAAAAGGTTCAAAAAATCACTCTCGGGGTACCGCAGGTAATACGCACAGTACCCACAAACCCCGATAATTTTCCAAAGGAAAATTATCGAGGTCCCACACTTTTTGTGTATAATGCGTGCGGTAGCTCGCACTCTATTAGTGCAAAAAGTGTGGAGGCGCCGTGAACAAAAACAAAATACGATTTCTCTCAAATTAAGCCAAAATTTTCCATTCTAATTGGATCTAAACTTTTAATGTGTCTATTGCAGAGTATCCACAATGCTTGAATGGAGAGAACATGAACATGAGGCAGTAGATGAGGCAGCTATAGGAATTTTACCCACATTGCGTGTATTGAGAAACTGTGGATTATACAAATATTGGGCAATGCAAGGCATGAGGGCTCAAGTAGAGCTCTTGACATGGTTGGTGAATAGGTGGGACGTTCAAGAATAGTGTTTCATTATCGGTGATCACCGGCTAAAAATTGAGCTAGAGGATATATACTTCCTTACAGGTTTGTCCAAAAGAGGAGAACCTATTTCCTTGTTTGGGACTAGGCAAGGTGGCCAGCCTATAGCTAACTATCAACAAGAATTTTGTAACGAAGAGGTTGATCCAAAAGACAACCACATTGATATAAAAACCATTATTCATCTTGAACTCAAAGTAGTTGCATTCACAATGACTAGATTGTGTGGGAGTGCAGCTCCACACGTGGCTACTAAAGCTCAGATGCAAACATCGGTTGAATGCTACAAAGGCACCATCTTCAAATGGTGTGAAGGAGTATTGGCTAATGTAAAAGGCCAATTGACTAGAGCTAAGAACGCAAAGTTAAAAAACTCTGCATATGGAGCTATCGTAGTTTCTTTTGGTCTGGAGAGGATTCCATCTCTTGTCCCCCAGCTTGTCTCGGTTGATGCTGGTGGAATCAAAGAGCCTCGGATGGTCTGCTGGGTACAAGTGATGGCCCGTCATGGAGAAGGTTTTGAGATAGTTTGATTTACACCCGCATACTTTCATTGGCTACAGAACCAGATCTTCACCATTGAAGATTTTTCGTATGTCGGGATAGATTTCCGTGGTGACCCTAATATGCCTCTTCCTCTAGGGACACAATGGGACGAGATAGGTAAATGAATCATTTTGATGTGTTTTTAACTCTAATTTTGTTTTGTTTTGTTTTCAATCATCTAGTACTGATGACAAAAATTTAAATGCAAATGTTGGTCCACGAAGACCAGCCAATCTCCGCCGCTTCGAGAGGAAACGAACAGATGCTATTGCACCACCAGAGAACCAGGTAGCAGATATTCTCACTGATTTAGAGCAGAACTTGGAGAAGTTGACTAGAGACATACCAGACAATAGTATGGACGATATTCCTCTACGCCTCCAGAGGCATGTTGTTGGCGTTCCTGGCCAGTTTCATAGATATCTACGTAGAGTGGCACAAATGATAGTGTATTATCATGATCATCACCACAGATAGTGGATGATTATCGCAAACCATTTTATTTTTGTTTTTTGTATCACTACCTTTCGGATCATAAGGTGGTTTAAACCTATGGTCCTAGACGATGTAATATTTTTTGAAACACAAACTCTTTCTATGGTATGACTACTTTCGACGGCTATCTTGTTCAACACTTATCGAATGTTGTTTTAACTTACTATTTTAATGTCGCAAATGTATATTTATAACATTATTAGCTAATGCATCAGAAAATGTATTTAATATTCTTGGAATGTGTTGATATTCAATGTAATCAAACTATCTTTCCAAGAGACGAAACTTCAAAAATAATCTGAGTAACACTGGATTTTTAATTGTGTATACTCTGTTTCAATGTAATACAATGTGTTATGAATATAACCTAACGATCAAACACCAAATTCCAAATGAAATGGCATCAGATAATAAATCAATCACTGCGCTATATTCTGCAACATTATTTGTTGTTTGACCAAGGCTTACCCCATGCATAGAAACTAACTCATCGGTGGGTGATTAGATAACCCAGGCTGTGGAAGAGATATTCCGTGTATTATGACAGGCACCATCAGAAAAAACAATGTAGGCTTGAAGGGACATCGACATCTGCAATATCAAGAGTAATCAAGATAAGCATGAATATTAGTAAACACAAACTTAAACTAGACACACTCATCTAATCTAAAGCAGCTAATCTAGAAAAAATAACTAATCTACAGGTGAGATCTTCACACAAAAATCAAGCATAATATCTCTTAAGATAAAGTCAATTTCTGGGTTTATCTAAAGAGACCCCGTCATAGTCAATCAATTCGTAAGCCCCTTTTGCAAGCGCTCGCTTGACAATATAAGGACCATGCCACATAGGTTCAATTTCCCAGCTCCTAGTTTATCATTAGCTTGGTCATATACCAATACTAGGTCACCCTCTGAAAAAACACGAGGTGTAACACTTCGATCGTACTGAGCTCTAACGCGTTTTTTATGAGCTTTGGCTGCCAATGCAGCGGTGCACCGAGTCTCATATAATTGTGCTAAGTACAAAAATCGTTTTTCCTCCTCAGAGGTAGCTAGTAGTAACTCTATGGCTAATTGGAGTGATGGTATTTCGCATTCAATCAGTAACATAACTTCTAAACCGTAGACCAGTTGAAAAGGAGTGAACCCTGTTGCAGTTTTTGCTGAGGTTTGGTATGCCCAAAGTGCTGAGAAAAGCATAGTATGCCAATTTGATTTATGAATTCTGATTATCCTTTTAATCATAGTGGTTAAAAATTTATTGACGGCTTCAGCCTGACCATTAGCCTGTGGGTAATATGGAGTAGAGATTGTTAGAAATGTTGTCATTGATGGCAAAGGAAGTGGCACGAAGGAGCATCTGAACAACAACAAGGCAAAGAAATAAGCAAGGAGCAGCATTAGACAAGAAGCAGAGATAGTAACAGAGAGATAGCAGAAGCAGCAGAGAGGAAGCAAGGCAGATAAGGAATTGAGGTAGCAGACAACGCATAGACAGTGAATAGAAGTAGAATGCATAATTGAAGTGTTGAAAATATTAAAGTCACCTGCTAAGCCTTGAGCAGGGAGGAAAGAGTACAAAGGTAGCAGCAACAGAGATTGAGTGCGCAGCACCGTGTAATAAAGAAGAATGGGAGAATGTAAGGATGAATTAATTGTTGATGGGCCACAGCCACAAATGACAGAGGAGAATTAATTTTTTTTGGGTGAAGTCGTTTCACAGTGGAACTACGGAGGACCAGATTTTTATTAATACAGTCATTTCGGGCGTTTAAAGCCCTCAACAACCAAAATGAAGAGAAATTGATTAAACAGTGGAAGGCTTAAAGTTTTTTAAAAGAAGTAGGACAAGTGGTCCCTACCACTTTAGTGCAAATCACAAGATCACAAGTTTGACCATCGCAACATCGCAATGTCACATAATCGCCCTCCGCCCATGCTAGAGTTCCGTTGATTGTTTGCGATGTGATCGTCGTGCCATCGCACGATCGCAGATCGCACATTCATTGTGTTATCACCATATATATTTGAACCGCCGTTGAAAACCGCGATGCGATCACAAATCGCGCCATCTCAAATCTCGAGTGTTCCGGATTTTTGTTTGATCGCGCCATCGCGCATTATTGCGCGTGCAAATTTCCCAAGCGATATCCGTCGGATTGGATGATGTGGCGCGATGGAACGTGAGCCCTTCAATCGGGTTGATTGTTAGCAATGGGCCCCAGTTTTAAATAATATTGATTAAGCCGTCGATTATGCATGTGGGGTCGGATCCAAAGAGAAAAATAATACCTTTGGGACATTTCGTGCATGGAAGAACGAAGATTGGATTTTCAATTTGGATTGGTTCTAATTTTAATATGAATACCATTGGTAGTTGGATGGTTTTGAATCATGGTTTTACTAAAGGCAAAACTATGTAAGGAGAAGAGAAATAGAGTACGAGTGAGCATGCGTAAGGGTTGTGAATGAATAAATTTTTCTAAGGAATATCTGCATGGGCGAACTCGGTTCTTAACTGATAAATCTGAATCTACGATGCACCCATGGATATAATGATCTGACGATGATGAATCTCTAGTTTGAATGACGGACGAAATCATGAAGAACAGGTGTGAGTGTACTGAATGAATAAATCTGGTGGCATGCAAGGTATGTTGTGTGGAAACTTGTGGATCCAGTGTGAAAATTGATGAAACGTGGTCCGCAGTGGTGCTAAGTGTCGAAGCCTTCAGTGAGGGGGTTGTAGCTCCCTTCCAGTGGTAGCTGGTAAACAAGAACAGGGGGTTGTAGCTCCCTTCCATTAAAGGATGGTAAACGAGAGAAGGTTGTAGCCTTCTGCAGGTGGGTGCCTGCGTGCTGGTATAAGTCTGCGCCAGCATAAAATTGTAAGAAATTTTCTTTATAATAAATATTGAAGACTGAGATAACAGCAGCAGTGGTTTTCTCCTGAATTGGGTTTCCACCTTAAATCCTGGTGTTCATATGTGTTGCTTATGTTTGATGGTTTTTTCTGTTATTTCTATTCATGCTTACTTCTTATCTGATGAATAAATGATGCAATGATCTAAGTAAAGACATAATAAGATCTCTGGACATACAAGTTGGATGCATTAATGTAACATATGGTTTTAAGAGAAAGAAAAAGTAAAAAAATTATCAGTCAGCCCTAAATACTTATTCATCCCCCCCCCCCCCCCCTCAGTATTTTTCCCAACAATTGGTATCAGAGCAGGTCCTTCTGAAAAAGCTTAGCCGCTAGAAGGAAGATCAAGCAAGATGAGCAATCAAGATGAAACAACATCTATTAGGCCTCCACTCTTTAACAGAAACAATTTAATCTTCTGGAAAACAAGGATGAGATCCTATCTTCAGTCTCTGGGAGCAGAGGTATGGGAAATTGTTGAAGGAGGATATCAATATCCAACTGCAGTACCAACAGATCCGACGGAAAGAAAGAATTATGAAACAAATGAAAAGGCAGTCAATGCTCTATTGGGAAGTCTAACTGAATCAGAATTTGTCAAAGTCATGCAGCTGAATATAGCAAAGGAAATATGGGACAAAATCATTCTAAGTTATGAAGGTGATGCAAAGGTAAAATGTGCTAAACTCCAAACTCTCAGAATTCAATATGAGAATCTAAAAATGGATAATGAGGAGAGCATTGCCAATTTATTTTTATGTCTTGATGATATTGTAAATCGTATGAGAAATCTGGGAGAAACAATAACCCAATCTACTTTGGTTGAGAAAGTCTTAAGATCACTAACGACAAAATTTGAGTCAAAAGTTTCTGCTCTTGAAGAAAAGCAGGATCTTCAAATCTTACTGTGGTGCAACTTCATGGCATACTAACTGCATATGAAATGAAAAGAGGAGGACCATCTGAAGTCAAAGAAGCAGTCTTTAGAACTTCTACAAAAGGGAAGGAAGTACAAAAACCAGAAGGATCAGGATATATCTCAGAAGAAGATGAGATAAACTTTGTAAAGAAACTTCAACTTGGCACAGGACGGTTCATAGGTAAGCTTCCTTTCAAATTTTTTGATTGTGGAAGTGTTGGTCATTATGCTGCTAAGTTTCCTCATAAAGAAACACATAAAAAGGGGAAGGAAGTAGCAAGAAGGAATAAGAATCGTTTTAGTACTAGAAAGAGTTACTATACTCATGAAGACAGTGATGGGCTATCTGATAGTGAGGAAGAATGTGAACAAGATCTTAGAATTCTCATGGCATTTGAAAAAGAATCTAGAGGAGAAAAGGATACTTTTTTGGATGCTCTAGAAGACAGTGATTTTCTTGATGAAAAAAACAAACTCAAAATTTGCTTAGAAGAAAGTAAAATAACCATAGAAACTCTGAAAAATCAGCTTGAAGAAAAAGAGAAACACAATGAGAAATTAGAGTGTGAATTAGTAAGTCTAAGAAAAGAACTTGAGAAAGTGAAGACTCTAAATCTTATATTTGCTAAAGGATCTGAAACCTTAGATGAGATTATCAAGGTACAACGTTCTCATCTTATAAAGACAGGTCTTGGATATGTCGGAGAATCTTCTCAGGCTTCAACACCAAATTATCTAAAAGCAGTTACAGCTAGTTTACAACATGCTTCCACTCAGCAAGGGAATAAATAATCTTTACAGGTAAAGCATGATCATCTCAATTCAAAGAAAACTAACAGGAATGTCTTTCAAAGAAACTCCAATCAACAGGTAAATTCAAGTAGAATATTTTATGATCGCAGAAATTTCTTCTTCAATGGACAATGTTTCTCATGTAAAAATTTTGGTCATAAAGCTGTTCAATGTGTTGCATATAAAACCATCATGACAAGAGAAGCAAGAAAGAAAAGGATTGATATTGAAACAAAGAAGAATAATTATAACAACTTTTCTCTTCTTCAAAATGAAGTTGAATGTACTTATTGCAATAACTTTGGCCATGAAGAATTAGAATGCAGGAGCAAAGTTCAGCCAAAAGAACATGTTCCTTCAAGCTCCAAAGTATGGAAAAAGAAGGAATTATAGGTTGAAAATTGTGGTATAGCACTATTTGCAGAATATGAAGAAAACCAATGGTACATTGATAGTGGATGCTCAAGACACATGACAGGTGACAAAAACAAACTTCTAGCATATAATGCTTTAGAAAAAGAAAATAATGTTACATTTGGAAATGATACTCCTGCGGTCATTAAGGGAAAAGGGTCTGTTTTTCTAAAAGAAAAGGTGAAAGCTAATGAAGCTATGTATGTGGATGGATTAAAGCATAACCTGTTAAGTGTAATTCAAATGTGTGATCAAGGAACTGAAGTTGTATTTAGTTCAAAAGAATGTGTGGTACGTGATCTTGATACAGGTAAAGCAATTATAAAAGGAAAAAGAACTCCAAGCAACCTGTATGTATTGAAGAACTGCAAAGAACAATGTTACTTGAGTAAATCTTCAGAAAATTGGCTATGGCATAGAAGGTTGGGGCATCTGAGCTTCTCTCAAATCAATAAATCAAGTAGACTTAAAGCTGTTCGTGATCTTCCCAATATTACTCTACCTGAAAATATCATATGCAAATATTGCCAATTTGGTAAGCAGACCAGAGTAAAATTTAATGCTAAGGAAGGATCATCAAGTAAGCCTCTTGAACTCATTCATACTGACATATGTGGACCTATGAGGAAAAATTCACCACGTGGTGAAGAATACTATATCTTATTCATTGATGATTTCTCTAGAATGTGTTGGATTGGGCTGCTTAAACACAAAGATGAAGCATTTGAGAAATTTCAGATATTCAAAGCACTAGTTGGGAATGTATTAGATCTAAAAATTAAGTGCCTCAGATCTGATCAAAGAGGAGAATATACATCAGATGAATTCCTTGAATTTTTTGAACAACATGGCATAAAAAGACAGTTCTCTGTAGCTGGCACTCCACAACAAAATGGTGTTGCAGAAAGAATGAATAGAACAATTCAACAAATGGCTAGAGCAATGCTTGATGATTCCGGAACACTTGACACATTTTGGGGAGAAGCAGCACATACAGTAGTAAACATTCTCAACAAGGCACATGTTCATGTAAATAGTGATAAAACTCCATATGAACTCTGGTATGGTAATCCTCCTACTATAAAGCATTTTAGAATTTTTGGAAGCAAATGCTTTATCAAAAATAATGATGAAAAACTTGGCAAATTTGAACCCAGAGCAGATGAAGGAATATTTCTTGGTTACTCCTCTAGGAGTAAAGCATATAAATTTTACAATAAAAGACTTCAAAATATTGTTGAATGTATTGATGTTGTTATTGATGAGTCTCCTGCAGCTCCAAAAGAAGAAAAACAAACAACAGATGAAGACGATGATGACATATATCCTTCTACATCAAATAGAAATGATATAGACAGTGAACCCAATGAAGAACCTGAAGATGATTTATCTGAAAAAGCTCCATCCAGATATGTTCAAAAGAATCATCCAGAATCTCAAATTCTGGGAGATAAGGGATCAGGTGTACAAACAAGAAGGACTCTTGTGGGATCTTCTAGCTATCTGGCATTTCTATCCACTATTGAACCACACAATGTCAATCAAGCAAGCAAAGATGAATGTTGGATTCAAGCCATGAATGAAGAGCTTGATCAAATTGAAAAGAATCACACTTGGGAATTAGTACCAAGACCTCATGACAAAAATGTCATTGGAACTAAATGGATATTCAAAACAAGTTAAATGAGAATGGGGATGTTATAAGAAATAAAGCTAGACTTGTTTGCAAGGGGTATGCTAAAAAAGAAGGTATAGAATTTGAAGAAACTTTTTCTCCTGTAGCTAGACTTGAAGCCATAAGAATGTTTCTTGCTTTTTCAAGCTTCCAACAAATCAAAGTTTATCAAATGGATGTTAAATCTTCTTTTCTCAATGGTGATCTAGAAGAAGAATTTTATATAGAACAACCAGAAGGATTCATTTTGGGAAATGATGAAAAACTTTTTTGTAGACTTAAAAAGGCTCTATATGGTCTCAAACAAGCTCCAAGGGCATGGTACTATCATCTTGACAAATATCTTCATCAACAAGGATTTTCAAAAGGGTCTGCTGATAGCAACTTATACACAAAAACTGAAAATGACAAACTATTGATCGTGGTTGTATATGTTGATGATATCATTTTTGGAAGTAATGAAGAGTCTATGAGTCAGAAATTTGCTTCTGATATGCAGCAAGAATTTGAAATTTCTTTACTTGGGGAACTAACATTCTTTCTTGGCTTGCAAGTGCAACAAGCAAAAAATGGCATATTCTTATCACAAGCAAAATACCTCAAGAAAATCCTGAAGAAGTATGGCATGGAAGATTGCAAACCTGTAAGTACACCAATGATAATCGGATGTAATCTCAGTTCTACTGATGGTTCCCCCACGGTGAATCAACCAGAATACAGATCTATGATAGGAAGTCTACTTTATCTCACTGGGACAAGACCAGACATCATGCATGCAGTTGGGATTGTTGGACGATTCCAAGCTAATCCAAAAGAGTCTCATCTTCAGTCTGTGAAAAGAATATTCAAATATCTACAAGGAACTCAAGACTTTGGACTATGGTATCCAAAGAATGTTGATCTTACTCTTCATGCATACACTGATGCAGATTGGGCTGGAAGTGTTGATGATCGAAAAAGCACTAGTGGTGGTGCATTCTATATGGGGCCCCGGTTAGTATCTTGGTTTAGCAAGAAGAAAAGCTCTATTGCCTTATCTACAACAGAAGCAGAATATGTGGCTGCCGCATCATGTTGCACTCAACTTCTCTGGATGATGCAAACCTTACAAGACTTTCAAATCAAATGTTCACCTCCTATCTCCATTATGTGTGACAATACAAGTGCCATCAGTATCTCAAAGAATCATGTTATGCATTCCAAGACCAAGCACATTCCCATCAAATATCACTTATTACGTGGACAAGTGCTTGAACAAAAGGTGAAATTGGAATATGTTCCCTCCAAAGAACAATTTGTTGATATATTTACCAAACCTCTCCCCAGGGAAGCGTTCGAATATCTCAGACAGAAACTGGGAGTAGTCTCCGCCATGCAGAGGATCAGGTCTACTTAAATACAGAAGATTAAATTGGTTGTGAGGTGTTGTTAGGCATCTCTTATTGCACAGGCTCAGGGGGAGCATTGTTCATATGAAAAGGATGCATTGTTGGTCATGTAGCATGATCTCAGGGGGAGCATGGTATTGTCGGTTCAAACGATATTGATCAACTCTTTGCCATTGATGTCAAATGGGGAGGAAAAGCCACAAAGGGCGTCTATAAGACAATCAGAGGAAGAGCATTGCCATCAATGCCAAAGGGGGAGATTGTTGGAAATGTTTTCATTGATGGCAAAGGAAGTGGCACGAAGGAGCATCTGAACAGCAACAAGGCAAAGAGAGAAGCAAGGAGCAGCATTAGACAAGAAGCAGAGATAGTAACAGAGAGATAGCAGAAGCAGCAGAGAGGAAGCAAGGCAGATAAGGAATTGAGGTAGCAGACAATGCAGAGATAGTGAATAGAAGTAGAATGCATAATTGAAGTGTTGAAAATATTAAAGTCACCTGCTAAGCCTTGAGCAGGGAGAAAAGAGTAAAAAGGCAGCAGCAGCAGAGATTGAGTGCACAACACCGTGTAATAAAGAAGAATGGGAGAATGTAAGGATGAATTAATTGTTGATGGGCCACAGCCACAAATGATAGAGGAGAATTAATTTTGTTTGGGTGAAGTCATTTCACAGTGGAACAAGGATTTTCCCGTAGATCTGAACTACCGAGGAGCAGAGTTTTATTAATACAGTCATTTCGGGCATTTAAAGCCCTCAACAACCAAAATGAAGAGAAATTGATTAAACAACAGAAGGCTTAAAGTTTTTGAAAAGAAGCAGGACAAGTGGTCCCTACCACTTTAGCGCAAATCACAAGATCGCAAGTTTGAAGTATTAGTGTCTTATTGATGTGGATGTTTGCGATGTGCAATCATCACGCCATCGCACCATCGCAACATCGCAATGTCACATAATCGCCCTCCACCCATGCCAGAGTTCCGTTGATTATTTGCGATGTGATCGTCGCGCCATCGCACGATCGCAGATCGCACATTCATTCTGTTATCACCATATATATTTGAACTGTCGTTGAAAACCGCGATGCGATCGAAAATCGCGCCATCACAAATCTCAAGTGTTCCGCCTTTTTGTTTGATCGCGCCATCACGCGTTATTGCGCGTGCAATTTGCCCAAGCGATATCCGTCGGATTGGATGATGTGGCGCGATGGAACGTGAGCCCTTCAATCGGGTTGATTGTTAGCAAGAGGCCCCAGTTTTAAATAATATTGATTAAGCCGTCGATTATGCATGTGGGGCTGGATCCAAAGAGAAAAATAATACCTTTGGGACATTTCGTGCATGGAAGAACGAAGATTGGATTTTCAGTTTGGATTGGTTCGAATTTTAATATGAATACCATTGGTAGTTGGATGGTTTTGACTCATAGTTTTACTAAAGGAAAAAATATATAGGGAGAAGAGAAATAGAGTACGAGTGAGCATGCGTAAGGGTTGTGAATGAATAAATTTTTCTAAGGAATATCTGCATGGGTGAACTCTGTTCTCAACTGATAAATATAAATCTATGATGCACCCATGGATATAATGATATGACGATGATGAATCTCTGGTTTGAACGACGGACAAAATCATGAAGAACAGGTGTGAGTGTACTGAATGAATAAATCTGGTGGCATGCAAGGTATGTCGTGTGGAAACTGGTGGATCCAGTGTGAAAATTGATGAAACGTGGTCCGCAGTGGTGCTGAGGGTCGAAGCCTTCAGTGAGGGGGTTGTAACTCCCTTCCAGTGGTAGCTGGTAAACAAGAACAGGGGGTTGTAGCTCCCTTCCAAGAAAGGCTGGTAAACGAGAGAAGGTTGTAGCCTTCTGCAGGTGGGTGCCTGCGTGCTGGTATAAGTCTGCGCCAGCATAAAATTGTAAGAAATTTTCTTTATAATAAATATTGAAGACTCAGGTAACAGTAGCGGTGGTTTTCTCCTGAATTGGGTTTCCACCTTAAATCCTGGTGTTCATATGTGTCTCTTATGTTTGATGGTTTGTTCTGTTATTTCTGTTCATGCTTACTGCTTATCTGATGAATAAATGATGCAATGATCTAAGTAAAGACATAATAAGATCTCTGGACATACAAGTTGGATGCAGTAATGTAACATATGGTTTTAAGAGAAAGAAAAAGTAAAAAAATTGTTAGACAGCTCTAAATACTGATTCACCCCCCCCCCCCCAGTATTTTTCCCAACAGAGCTATCATGGTGCAGGCCAAGTTGGTCAGAAAGTTCGGTCATCATGATGTTTCGAAAATGACTCCCATGATCAGTAATGATATCTTGGGGTACACTGAACTGAGCAATCACGTGATAGAATAAAAATGTAGCTGCAGTTTTTCCATCTACCACAAATGTAGGCATCGCCTCGGCCCATTTGGTAACATAATCTACTGCGCGAATAATATACCCATGCCCCCCGGCCGAGTGAGGGTTACATGTAATGAAATCAATTCCACATTTTGAAAAATGACTGACAACAATTATGGGGTGAAGAGGAGCTGGTGGTGCACATTTTTTTCGATCAAAAATTTGACAATTGTGGCATTTTCGGACTCCAAGAATAAAATATTTAAATAATGAAGGCCAAAAATAACCAGTGAAAAATATATTTTGGGCTATGGCATACCCAAAAATATGACCGCCACATGCTCCAGAATGGCGTTCATTCAAAACTCGTTCAACCTCTTCATGATTCAAACAGCTTCGAAATACAGAATCTGCACCACGACAATAAATTGTGTCTCCAACAATATTGTATTGATGGGATTGGTAACAGATCTTTCGTCGATGTGAATGTGAAAGTTCAGGCTGAAAATTTTGGGTCTGGAGATAAATGATGATATCCCCATACCAAGGATCTAACATAATGATAAGAAACAGAGATTCATCAGCGATCGGATGCTCTACCATAGTTTCTGTCTTAGTATTCGGGAAGTCACACATAAGTTCGGTGAACACCAGTGATTTATTTGATTTCGATTTTTCATATTCTAAGTAAAACTCCTGAAGGATAACTATCCATTTAGAGTATTTTCCCCTGAGCAATTTTTTAGTCAAAATGTACATCATCGAGTTACAATTAGAAATCATAGTTGTTTTTCGTAACAAAATGTAATGATGAAAACGTTGGACAGCGTGAACTGCTGCCAAGGCCAATTTATCTACATGCGAGTATTTAATTTTTGTGGGATTGAGATTCCAACTGAGATATTAAATCACATGTTCGTTGTGGAATTCATATTCCTAAAATAACACTACAAGAAAAAATCACATTGGTGAGGGTCATGCTTGTGACGGACCTTTAAGGTCCATCACCAATGTCACATATGGTGACGGTCCTTAAAAAACCGTCACTGTAAGTGTATATAGTGATGGTCCTTTATGGTCCGTCACCAAAGACATTTTCAATGACACTTTTGGTGACGGTCGTTAAAGGCCCATCACTAATTCTCTCTTTGGTGACACTTCTAGTGACGAACTTTTAATGACCCTCACTGATGCTCTTTTTGTTACTTTTGGTGACGGTCAAAAAATGTCCGTCATCATTGATCACTAAAAACTGTCACTGTAAGTGTATATAGTGATGGTCCTTTATGGTCCGTCACTAAAGAAATTTCACTTTTGGTGAGGGTCGTTAAAGGCCCATCACTAATTCTCTCTTTGGTGACACTTCTAGTGACGAACTTTTAATGACCCTCACCAATGCTCTTTTTGTTACTTTTGGTGACGGTCAAAAAATGCCCATCATCATTGATCATTCCAATGAGTTTTTGATGACACTATGTGCTTGTTATTATTCTTTTTGTCAAAAGATAATGATTTAATACCATTATTGTGGAGTATTTTTTATAATATGTCCAAGGCCATAGTGGTTAGGGTCAATCAATTTTTTTAGAAGTAATTAGTGTGTATCATTTCCCTCAAGTAATGACTAGTCGAATAGAGATTTCCTATGAGTCAACACATGATTCATATTAAGTTTATTATCTAGAAAATTCCCTTTAGATAAAGTTCCACTATTATGAGTAGGAAATATATTATTTAATACATAATCAAGCTTTGAAAATTCTATTAATGAGAAAGACCTAACAATCCTCAACAATTTGGGCACACCTTAAATTAATGCTTTGGCACACACTAACATTTCTTAGCACCCCACATGTCTTGGAACATCATTGTACCTAGAACATCTTGTGATGACACCAACGCCCAAGCACATGGTGGCATGCTACTTATAGTCCCTAGCATGCCCTGGAACACCTTGGTTGAATGCATTGACATACATTAGCACTTGGCACACAATGCCACTTGGCAGGTATTGGGACCTATCATTAGTGTGCCTAGCATGCCCCTTTTCAAAAAGATAAAGTCTTGACTTATTAACCCTCTTATTGGTTCTTCCTTTTGTTTCCTTGACACATATTGACATACCCTGGCACCTTGTGCCACATCCTTAGCACCTAGCATGTATTGACATATCTTGGCACTATTAATTTTCACATGATATAATTAGCACACCTTGGAACTCCCAAGCACACTTTGGGAATTCTTGACATGCTTTGATATTCCCTAGCATGTCTTACCAATGCTTAGCATACCTTGTCACTCCCTCCTTGGCATGACAACTAACACTCATTAACACTAGTCTCTGGCACAAGTTCCTCATATTCATTAACTTCCATGAATTTTTACCTAGTGCTCCCTTAATGTTTTTTCCTAGTAATCCTTAACACTCATCAACAAGCATTATCACTCTCTAGCACACCTTAGCACTCTTCAACATTCCCTTCCACTTCATAACATGCATAACACTAGTCCCTGACACATATTGGCGCTTGGCATGTGTTGGCGCTTGGAAAGTCTTAGCATGATTAGAATATGTTGAGATGCCTTGGTATGATTTGGCATGGTTTAATATTAAATATATTTGTGATGATCAATTGTTGGAAAGTAGATGAGAAGCAACAAAGGAATACTTGGCACTTAGAATGCACTAAGACTTTGCACTTGGCACCTATTGCCCCCTAGTGTTGGTGTGCCTAGCATGCCCCTCTTGGAAAAGGTAAATTGATGACTTATTAACCCTCTTATGTGTTCATTTCCTTGTAGTTTAACTTTTTTCTCCCTTTTGTTGTCTTGACAGTCCCTGACACGCATTGACACACCCTTTCACATCTTGGCATGCCTTATCACTTGGCACATCTTAGCATGTTTGACATGTATTCCCACTATCTGGCACATCAAGGGGGTGAAGAGAGATGTAGTCCTAAAGTAGGTTGAGTACGAGGGCCAAGTAAGGGTACTTGCTAAAGGGAGGTCATGATCATCCTCCAAGAGCAAGATCATCATGTGAGGGTTCAAAAGAATGTTGCATACCTTAATGGTCAGTTTGTGCTAGGAAGTAGGATGGCATATTGTTGGTTCTCTTCTAGAAGATCGAGCTTAAGAGAGGTTTCTCATGAGAATCTCGGCATGTGATTTTAATGGTGTCTTTGTGTGAAGGCTGCATCAAATTCTGAAATATTGAAATTTGCAACAAGAAATAGTGAGATTGGAAACCGGAAAGGACAAAAAAAAAATGCACCCATACTGGTGAGGAATTTTGATGCACCAAGAGTGAGGAATGTGGGGCATCTAATTTATTTTTCCCTTAAGTAAATTGGACAATAAATTGAAATTTCATCTCATAACAACTTGTGTTGGTTAATTAAGTCATGATGACCAAGTTAGCTCAAGAAATTCAAGTACTTGAGGGTCTAAGATGAGGCATCTAGAGGGATTCTAATATTTTTGGGGTCCAGTTGAATTTGATGCATTAGTGGGGTGCAAGTGTAATTAACTCAATTAAATGAGTTAAAATTAGTTTAACTAGTTCTAACTGAGTGATGAGCTAGTGAGAGGTCCAGTGAATTAAATTAGATTTAATTCAAAATGAGTGATCAATCATATAACTGAAAATTCGTTATTAATAATTGCATGCATGTCAGTTTCGAGGAATACCCAGCTGAGACAGAGGTTAAAGGGAACATAACTATCAGTTGTATTCAGAGAAAATTTCCCATGTGCAATTATAAAGTCATTGGGATGCCATGATGGATTGCGCAATCAAGGAAGATTGATTTTCCTAATTAATAAGGAGTTAATTCCCTAGGAATTGCATGAGCAAGGCAGGCTGAAGTAAGGATGAGAATTGGCTAAGTACTAGACCGAGTTTTCCTAGATCAATGGGAGACAATTGACAGAGTGCTGGAGAATCTCATGAGAGATTAAGCATTAATGTATTGTTTCATGATTCCTTGAATTAATACACAATAGAGATAGAGGGCCTTTGAGCAGTTTCTTTCCCCAAATACATCATGTTGTTGTGTGATTGATAATTTATTTCTCTTACTTATATGTGATTGTGCGATCGTGTTTTGTTTCCACAAATTGTAGGAAGGATTCAATATCTTGTTTTAGTAGATTACAAGATCAGATTGAATCTTGTTGGTTAGATTTTCTACATGGTATCAGAGCAGGAATTTTTTGGGCGGTGAGTTTGCAGAGAATATCTGAATATATTGGTGTAAAATTTTCAAAAACAAATATAATATTTGGATTCCTTGCGAAAATATACCCAAATGGAAAAAAAAAATTGGTTGAATCGGAGCTCGGATGAGGGAGATATCATCGATTTAAAATCAACTCTTTTTAAGAAACTTTTTGTAACGTCGGGACAATTACACTATGCACAAGTTAAGAACCTATATGTACTTGAGGTACCAGATGCATGCAAATATTTTAGGAGAAAGGTAGAAGTTAGAGACTTGGTGGTTTAGAGGGAGCATAAATTACCTCTCAACATGCATCCTCATGAGAAGCAGAGAGGAGACCAAGTGGAAGCATCCACTCAAGCAGATACCTCCATGAGCAGGAAATTTCGAGCCAGATGGGAAGAGGGAGCAACCATACCTCGAGGTGTATGGTGGGGTGATGTGTAGACATAATCCCAAGATAAGAAATTTGGGCAAGGTCCATTGAGATGGCGTGTCTCATGGATCGAACCTGGCTACGAGGAGCCCACAGTACAACAGTAGTAGGAAGGATCAGTTAGATTGATGTAGTTAGATGTCAGCAAGACAGGAATCAGAGTGACAGATGTCAAATACTAGAGCACAAATCAGAGTTAGAAATAGTTCAAAGGGCAGGAATGTAGATGTCAACAGCAGCGCAGAGAATCCAGTACTAGACAGGTGCAGTAGCTAGCAGCAGTCAGAAGACTCTCATGACAGATGCATTATACTGATTCATTTGTTCGGAGGCTATTCAGTTTCAGGATTTGCAGGTGCAAACAACACTAGAGAAGTGTAGCATGCAGAACATTCCAAAGGTACCGGATGGGGATAGATTGAATTCCTTTCTTGTTGAGAGGGAGTGTTGAAATTTGCAACAAGAAACAGTGAAATTGGCAACTAGAAAGGACAAAAAAAAATGCACCCACACCGGTGAGGAATTTTGATGTACCAGGAGTGAGGAATGTGAGGCATCTAATTTATTTTTCCCTTAAATAAATTGGACAATAAATTGTAATTTCGTCTCATAACAACTTGTGTCAGTTAACTAAGTCATGATGATTGAGTTAGCTCAAGAAATTCGATTTAAGGTGTTCGAGGTGGATATTGGTGGCCACCCGCCTATTCCACTTGGGCCCTCACCATTGTCTCTTTTAGTTTTTTAGTTTCCTTAATTATAGCACAATTTACTATTTTTGTCAGTTTTTCGGGTCCTGAACTTTCGGAGCCGTTTTTAGACCCTAAACGACGTTTTTTGGGCATGAAAGGTTTCATGATTTCATAGAAATGACATTAGTAGTTGTAGTCCTCGAAGAGATCTTTCTAACGAGGTATTATGTGCGTCAAACGAATATAATATAACCAAGTTATGACCCCGAGAAGTTGGCTGCCCAACTAACCCCAACGGGGCCCATAAACTCTTGGTGTTACATCTCCTCGGGTTAGGGTTTTGGTTGTTTAGGGTTTTATCTTATTTTTAAATAATAAAAAGACCCTTCATCCTTATTGTAACACAGTTCAAAGGAACATAACTATCAGTTGTATTTATAGAAAATTTCCCATGTGCAATTATAAATTCATTGGGATGCCATGATGGATTGCGCAATCAAGGAAGGTTGATTTTCCTAATTAATATGGATATAATTCCATAGGAATTGCGTGAGCAAGGCAGGCTGAAGGAAGGTTGAGAATTGGCTAAGTACTAGACTGACTTTGCCTAGATCAGCATGAGACAATTGGCAGAGTGCTGGAGAATCTCAAGAGAGATTAAGCATTGTATTGTTTCATGATTCATTGACTTGATAAAAAATAGAGATAGAGGGTTTTGAGCATTTTCTTCCCCAGATACATCTTGTGTTGTGCGATTGATAACTTGTTTCTCTTACTTATATGTGATTATGCGATCGTGTTTTGTTTCCACAAATTGTAGGAAGGATTTAGTATCTTGTTTTAGTACATTACAAGATTAGATTGAATCCCGTTGGTTAGATTTTCTACATGAAATAGAAGAGAGGGTTGATACCATCTTGCCTTGTGGTGGTTAGTAGGCCGCAAGGTCTATGATAAAGACCAACATAAATGGAGGAGGGCTTGCACTGTAATTTAGAGCCATAACAAAAGTCGACGCAGGCATAATATTGACTGAGTTAACCCTAGTTTGAGGGTCGACATTGAGATCTGAAGTTCATGTCAAGATTCAGTCAAAGAAATGCCCAGAATCTATGGATCCATATGAGCTAGGTCGAGTCTCTTATGGAGGCAAAAGTCGTGTTTTTTCTATGTGTGAATAGGGTTTGTTCTACAATAATTAGAAGTACATAAGTATAATGCCCTAGTTAGGACAATTTCCTAGCATGTTTAGTTCATAAGGTATGCCCTTAAGACTGTGACAAATTTGCGTAGAAGAAGATGGGTTGTGACCCTTAGAGTGAGGTTTATTTATGCAATAAAGACCGCAGATCTGGAAGATGGTTTTCAGATTTAGTATGTGTGGAGACATCAGATCCAAAGGAGGGTGGAACCTAAGCAGAAGATTGAGCATGCAGAAGAAATGTGCCACATGAAGAATGGATTGACATGTAGAGAAGTTGATTTTGGTGTACTTTCCATATAGTTTTAGACAAAGATCTGAAGAAACCTATGAAAAATTAGTAAATGGACTGTTAGTGGCTGATTTGTGACCCTAGTTCAGTCATCTATAGATTGTTAGAAGTATGATAAGAGGAGTAGTTCATATTTGTTCATAGATTGGACAAAAAATTAGATCAAATTGTTGATACACAAGAACAATGATCTTGAGAGGACTCAAACCATTGTTAGGTGGCAGATTTGAAGAGCCCTAGATGAAGACAATATTGTGGGCCCTAGATCAGTAAAAAGAATTGACTGTGGTTGGGCAGATTGATGGTAGTCCAAGTACAGTTGGAGGGTTGTTAGGTTACTGTCAAAGAAGAGCCCTAACTCTTGTTCTGGTGAAGGACAACAAAATTGGTAGAAGGGTAGGTGTATAGGGCCTAAGGATGTGCAGACTTTGAAGGACTAAAGTAACAGTCAAGTGGGCCAACCAACTAGCCCTAGTTCACTATATTGTAGAGGATTGATTTAGTGAGAAGAAGGGCAGCCTCCATAGCCCTGGACTTCTCATCTTGGATCTATAGTATGGCAAAAGTGGGAATACTAAAGAGTTGTTCACAAATGGATTTGTGAACAACTTGTTACCACTCAAACAAGTAGTGGACCTAAAAGGGGTTCCTAAGAGGGCAACTGCTGGGACAAGGGAAACAATGGAGGCTTAGCCCATTGTCACCACAGCTAAGGCTCCTTACTCTTCACGGACTTTCACCGATGGGTGGAGTCTCGGTAGTTTAGGAAGTCACTTGTAGAGTATAGGTCAATGAATAGGTGGGAAGTGACCCTCGAAACCATTTCCCTAAGATAAAATAAAGAGTGGGACTTGCTTTCCTTTTAAGCAAGGGAATTTATCTTCTAGGGAGAGAGGAGGGGGATTGAAGGGTTGAGGGAGAAGAATAAGACTTATGAAGGAATTTCTCAATCCCTAAAATCCTTTGGGAACTTGGATTCCCAAATGGTCCTTAATGAAAGGCCTTTGACACCAAATGGGACCACACGGGGCCAAGTGGACCCAGCTCAGGTTCGGGGATGGAATTTAGCAACCAATGATGTTCCTATCCTGTACAAGGTGATGGGAAAGGATCAAAAAAGTGTTTTTACTTCAATAGGTCAAATTGATCCTACTAGGTTCTATCCTTGGGAACACCTAGGCAAAACTTGATCCTAGAGCTAGGGCTTGAGGTATCCAGAGATTCCACCATTGGAATTGGCCCATGTTCTGAGGAGAGTGAGGGCACCCAGCAACGCAGCTGCCTCTAGGAGATAGAAGTTTTCCTCTAGCTAGATTCCTAGGAAATTGTTGCCCTAGGTGACCTAATGGGGCTAGACCTAGGGAATGTGAAAATTTCTTAATCTAAGAAACCCTATTGCAGTATCTTGATTTACTTCTCCTACTTGAATTAAGTTACAAGTTAATTTCTGAAATATTCAATAAATTAGTGAAGTAAATAGTAAATACAACTAGCAACCTACACATACAGATCAAATATTGAATAACATGCTCATAGACAAAGTGACACGCGGATTTTTTGGACAACTGTCCCTGGAAAAAACCCAATGCGGGAAAACCAATGCAGCTAGCTCTAGA
>JAXQQM020092309.1:0-101800 GCA_034641835.2 Pinus albicaulis
TATATATATATATATGCGTTACAATATATATATATATATATATATATATATATATATATATATGTATATATATATATATATATAACTGCTGATCCGACAATTTAAATAAACATATTTGAGACCTTTTTCTTCCAAGGTTATCTTATGGTTGTGAACCATTTCTAACAAATTATATATGTGGGAACGTTGTTCTTTTCCTTAATGGTATTATACCTTATTATAAAATCCATAATGCACCTCCAACGTTCTCTCCCTTTTATATTTTGATTATGAAATCATATATGTCGAGACCCACAATTTTATGCTCTTTGTATCTGTCTGTGCGATGAATTAGACCATGATTATAAGGCCATTGAAATTCTCCACTACTCAATGGTCTTCAACATATTAATAAATATATGTTCCCGGTATTAAAGCTCAACCCGCAACTTCATATAATATATCGAATTATGATTTGACTATTACAATTGGACCATTGCAAAACTTTTAACTTTTCAATCTTCATAAGCGGCATTTCCTTTATAAAAACTATATGATGGTCGGTAAACCCACAATCCCCTATCTGTTGTTTCAATTTGATGTATATGTTAGGGTCCCGTGATTTGGCTGATTGGCAAGCCAAATGACAGTGTAACATCAAACCAATCTTTGGAGCCCAAGGACCTAGCCTTCCTTGTCTCAGAGAGGGCTCTCTCTATATGTGTAAGGGATATCTGTGTGTTTTTCTTATTTTGTTCTGATTTTAGGCTAGTTATGAAGTAGGTTTTTTGGTTTTGGTTTTTAGGTTGTGATGGATGAAACTGATCAAAGATATAAGATAGGTAAAAAGATGTTAGATCAACTGGGCTATGGGGTCGAAAAGGTCAAGAAAGCTATCAGATGGTGATACAAGGTTGTTGAAGGGCCGATTTGATTCGAGGTAGAAAGGATCTTTGGGCAAAATGGAATAAAATGAACATCAAGTTTGGGAACAACAAAGGGTTTCAAGCATAACTAGTTTAATAGCTGACATAAACATGGTAGGGAAAACTATTAATAATGAGAAATGTAACTATAAGCTAATCAATACATAGAAATAAACATTCAAGCCATGCATAGAGATATATCACCCTCTAACTTTGGGAAATGGCTATCAGACTTTGGGGAAAAACACTTAAGACAGAAAAACAACTCAAATCACTATGTTGGAACGCCTAAACATAGTACTTCAAGCTATTGGGCACTTTGAAAACAATATTGCATAGTCTTAGGCAAAGGGCAAGATCGAAACAATACCTCCTTGGTTCAACAAATGACAATTTAATCAGTCAAAGAGAAATTTCATGGATGGAGCTGTGGCTAGCCATGAGTAAGTAGGGCATACCGAAAATCATACTTAGCATGCATAAAACCATAAATGAAATAAGCAACAATATCCTTAAGTTATTAAAGAGCAATCAAGAATTCTTTAATGTGACTAAGGATGAAGAAAACATGGAAGCTATGAAGAAACAGGAAATTTGAGGTGCCTCCAAGGGCATGTCTCAAATTTTTTCTCTACTGATCTATAGCAAGAAAGAAACATAGACTCATGAATGAAAACTAGAAAACAAAACAAAGAAAGAGACACAATACCATTCTACCAAGTCATGGAATCCAACAACAATCCTCTTTCATCATCCAAGAACATCCAAGAGACTATCCAAGAGCATGAGACAAGTATTTCTTCCAAAGCTTATATGACCATATATTTCTTCTATCATCAAGTTCAGCCTTGTTTACAATGAAAGCCTTTGGAATATATAGGCTCAAGTGAGGAAAACCTCTTAGTTCAATTTGCACTCTCATTGGCCTATCGAAAATATCTAAACTTGTCCTTGAGGCTTTGCAAAGCCCAAGGCACAAAATATCTCATAAAATATCTAAAAAATGCTAAAAGAGGGAAATAAATTGACTTTTCATAACTTCTCATATGCAAAAATAGCTAAATGCACATGAGCAAAAAACAGTTTTTAAAGGTTCAATTTTTACAAAAATACTCAAAAATTATATCAGCAAAAGGTCCCCTGACTTGCCAGCAACCTTTGGCAGCCTTCCCGATGTCGAAATGAGGCTCATGATAGCTCGTTGGAAATCTATGAGTGTCTAATTTCTAGAGAAACTATAATTTTCCCATTCTAATGCCT
This sequence comes from Pinus albicaulis, assembly GCA_034641835.2. Classification (NCBI taxonomy): domain Eukaryota; kingdom Viridiplantae; phylum Streptophyta; class Pinopsida; order Pinales; family Pinaceae; genus Pinus; species Pinus albicaulis. The sequence continues at coordinate 2,166 of JAXQQM020092309.1, forward strand.
AGAAGTCCTCCAAAAATAGGCCTATTTGTAAAAAACCAAAAAATAAGGCTTGCTGATAGACCGGGCAGAGTGTAGAAAAAGAGGGCATTTTTCGCCATTTCGGGGGAGAAAATGATCTTCAAATGTCCTGAAAATCACTGAGTGTGTGCTCCTAAAATTATGGCATCCAATGATACCATTCTCCTCCTTTTTTGATCTCCCAAACTGAAATGGTGAAGCTTATGAGTTTTGACCAAAACCCCAAAAATGCCAAAAAACCAGAATATGTCGAAAAATGCCCAAAATTGGTGAGCATGACCCTCAAGGGTTCTCAGCAACATGTTGTGAAATAGAGGCCAAAATCTAAAGTCCCGATATGTCTTTCCTCACTTTCCGTGCCCGGCGCTTCCCTTTAGCCTCCTTGAGCTTTTCTTGAGCAGCCTTCAACTTGCGCCGGGCAAACTGATTTAACTTTTTGTAATGCCTCGTCATTCTCCTTTGAAGGTCTAAATCCCTGTTTGCCTTCTCCAATTTCCTTTCCAAGTGGTCATTGACTCTCTCAAGCCATGCCTCCTTATTTTTCTTTATCTCCTGTTCAAAAAATGCAGTGAGAGGGGTAGATTGGAGAAGGGCATTTTCCTCTTCTTTTTGCTTCTCAAGGGCCTTTTTAAGCCCCATGGTTCTAGGCCTCTTTCGCCTAGGCTGATCTTCTCCTTCACTTTCATCAAACTCGCCCATGAGTTCTTCCAACCTTTCTTGGGCTTTGGAGGCCTCCTTCTTGTACTTAGCTTCTTGTGTCTCATAAACAACCATATGGACACTCATTTTCCTGTTTTGGATTTGCAAAAATTGATTGAAATTCCTAGCTCTATGAAGATCATCCTTCAAAGCATCAATTTGGCCTTCCCTATGGATCAAGAGGTTTTCTAGAATCCGGGCCTCATTATCACTGTCATCGCTTTGGACTTGGATGATGTCGAATGCACTCTCCTGCTCATGACTTCCTTCTACCTTGCCCTTCCCTTTGCTTTGGGTGGTTATTCTAGTGCTCTTCCTCCCGGGTAAATCAATCATGGGCTTCTTTGGAAATTTCCCTTTACTTCGGAGGGCCCTTGTCACATTTGGAGTGAAAACCTTAGGCACTCTCTTCTTTGCTTTCCAGGGCTTGGTATTTTTAGGAGAATAGGGCATGGCCTCTTTTCCTTTGTCACCCTACTTCTCTTCCTTTTGAGTTTGTTGTTCTTCTTGAGGAGGCTGTTGTTCTTCTTGAGGAGGCTGTTGTGTATCATCTTTTGGCTGCATTTTCTCATCACTATCATGCCCTTGTTCATCATCTTCATGCTGCTGCCCTGTCTCACCCTCACTGTCATGTTTCTATTCATCACTTTCTTCCTCTTTCCCTTGCTGTTGTTCATCACCACTGTGATGTTGCTGTGTGTCATCATAAGGCTGTTGTTCAGCCTCATCATGAGTCTATTGTTCACCCTCATCACTGTCATGCTGCTGCCCTTCATCATCAGTTTGTTGTTCACCCTGTTGTTTCCCTTCACCCTTTGTTTGTTGTTCTTCATGCTGCTGCCCTTCGTCCTCTTCCTCATCATCATGATCAGGCTCTTCTCCCTCTTCGGGCTCTTCTGCTTGTTCTATAGTAAATTTGAGCTTTTTAGGAATAGGTCTGCTAGAGGAAGGTGATGGGTGATGAGAAGGAGATGTAGGGGATGTATGGACTGGAGGGGCAGTGGAAAAATCCGGATGAGTGATGAAAACATCCCAAGAGATCTCTCTCTTTTCAAGCTAATGAAGAATGATGATTTTGATGAGAGAGTGATGGAAGAGACAGGCTATTTGCTGTGAAGGAGGTTTCCTCTAGACAGTGGAGGCCATTTTCTCAATGCTCTTGTGTAAGAAGAAAGGAATATTTAGCAATCTGGCTCTAGTGAAATTCATGAGCAGTCAAATGTGATATGCATAAATTCGGGAGAATAATCCCTCACAAGTGAAGTACTTCATGATAATCTTCATGAGAGGGGCGTAGCTGGCTAAAAGATATGAGAAAGGGAAAATAGAAGGACATGATTCTCTGTGCTCAGGCTTTAGGAAGGGCTTGTAATCATCTGAGTCCAAATGGCTTTGTTTAAACCATTTCTCACCAATATAGGGAATTTTAGTGGCCTTGGAGATGGATCTCGGGGAGAATTTGAAGTCAAGGCCTGCCAACTGGAAATGCTTATCTTGAAACCTCAAAGAGAAAAGCTGTGTCAAAGGAGAAAAACTCTTCACCTCTTGCACCCTTTGACGAAAATATAAACATCCCACCTCATGAAAATTGAATAAGACTGATGGATGTGCATTTACTTCTTTAGGGGAAATAGGTTCATATCTCTTATGCAATCCACTCCTACTATCCTGCCTGGGAGGCATCTTGTCTTGGATGCTCTCTGCAAAATCAAACTGCCTCAAAAGATTTTTTGAAATGTCTTTTCAAACACAAATCTGTCTCACCTATCAATCACTGTTTGATAAGGCAAAACTAGTTTCAAATGCTGTGTGAGATGACCTTTTAACACTAAATTCTCTGCTCTTTCCAAAACACTGTTTTGCCTTTGTATGCCCCTCAACAAACAATTTTAACGATAAGCACATAGTCAAACAAAAGGCACAAACAGTCAAAGTGATTTTCTGTGTGTGGACAAGGTCACAGGGCTCTTGGTTTTTTGGTGACAGCAAGACAACCTTGTAGCAGATAAAAGCAAAAGTTCCTCACAATCAAAACACCCTCCTTGTATTCACTATTTTCTCATACAGATTTTGACAAACACCTCCAAATGCAATGGTAGCTCTACTCACTAAAGTCTGCTTTATAGAACAAAGGAGGAAAAAATGGTTTTTTGCCCTTTTTAACCCCACAGAGATGACTTTTGAAATAACAAAAATACTTATACAGTGATCACTGTTCATGAAATTAGGCCTACTATTTTACTTTTCCAAATACTCTGTTTCTCCCTTTGGACACTGTCTTACACCTTTCAATACTGTTTTGAGGGCAGTTTATAGGTTTTTAAACATCAATAGGAACCCACCATTTTTGCTATGTTCACCTTGAGTAATCTGAAACCACATAAAATCTTGAGTTTAAACCAAAAAATCAAACTTCCCAAGCACTGTTTTCTCTGTCACATATAGTTGACAGAGTTCATGGTTTTTCACTGTTTTTTTTTTTTGGAGGGTAGCTCTAGGGTTCTTTCAAAATTGAATAAACCTCCCACCATTTTCCACTGTGATAGACTTTGTCAATAGATTCTAATCAAATCACTTTGAAATTTCTACCAAGACTTTCCCCTTTTCACCAACATTTAGTCTTTTGAAAAAACACAGCATTTAACACCTTTTATAAATTTGAAAATACCAAGGAGGCACCTGGAATACCTCGAGACTTTGATGAAAATCTTTGGCTGAGGGTTTGAGTAGCTTTGAAAACTCTTGGAGGCGTTTTGATGGCTTAAAATATGCGCGGTACATTTAGAATGAGAGAGCGCTGTGCAAAACAAACTGTCGGGTCACTTGTTGGGCCGACGTGACCAGCGCCTACAGGTGCACCGCGCGCTGCTATAGGCGCGTCACGCGGCTGTGTATTCCTTTGTAAAATCTTCGCATTAACGCGCCGTGCAACTCTACAAGCGCGCCGCGCGGTCTTCAAGCCCAGAAACTTGGTGGATTTGCTCAAAAACTCTTTCCTCGACCCAATTGACCAGCAAAGGGGAGTTTTTTTTGTGTATGGAGAAATTTAAAAGAGCTTGCAATGGTCAAACTACCCTTGTATTTGAAAAGAGAATCAAAAACCCTATGAAGTGTTTGATGAAGGTTTCGAAAAATTTTGAAAAGTCCTTTGGGTTAAAACCAAAACATGAAGCTCATACCTTCTCAAAACACAAATGAGACTACCTTTTGTTTAAACAAAGACATGGTGGCAAATGATCATTTCCTTTATAAGCTTGACCACTCTTGAAGTAGAGCAACCTCTTTTGGAATTAAAACTTTTACTGCTTCTCATTAAGGAATGAAAACTGGTTTCCTTTTGATATCTGCACAGTGGAAGGAAAATTCTTCTCTGAGCCCTATGAAGGATTGCAGATATGCCTTTTGAGTGTGACTGTCTTTTACTGGCAAAAAGGCTTAACTATAATTTAAATATCCCTCTTTCCTCCTCTTGTCCTTTTGTTGCTCACTTGCTATTACTTTTGATCAGTTGAAAAAAAAGGTTTTTATGAAAAAGGAAAAGAAACACCTCTGAATATCATCATCATCCATTTGTTTTTGTCATTTGAAAAGAGGACACCTGTAGAAGACACTTTGTGTTATATGAGGTTTTCTTTGATACTTTGAAGGAGGTAGCTTCTCCCTTTTGCAACCTAAACTGACATTTTTTGCTCCGGATGCTTTGGATATGGTCATGTCCATTGTGAAAACTGAATGAGATGGTAGGTGTTGCTTTGAGTTTCTTCTTTGACTGTGGGTAAAAATAAACAAGGGATGATGCACTAGAGCTGAAAAGTAAATAAGGGAATTTGCCCCTTTGTTCTTATGTGAAGGAGGTCTACAAGAAACCTAGGCTTCACTTTCATCTGTCCATCAAAAGGGCACTTCTTCTGAAAACTTCTTCTTTACTCAAAATGTAACAGCAAAGCACCTTTGACCTATTTTCATAAGGAAACTGCCTTCATTTGTAATAGTGGCATGCAGGTATTGCTTTTGAATGTTTTTTCTAGAACCTTTTGAAAAACAATTATCAGCTTTTGGCTTGTGTCTAACTCAGCTGATCTCAACTATTCTTCAACTCTGTTTTGTTTAAAGGAACAAAGACTAAATGTCAAGCCTGTTTATCAAGGAGATGAGCTTTTTGTAGCTTCTTAAGGAAATCACACCCCTTAGCAAAGTTTGTACACTTCTTGGCTCTAGACTGTCTTGAAAGAAAACTCTGATAGGAAATAAGTCAGATTTGTTGATAGTTATAGTACTCATGCTTTCCCTTTGTTTTTGACATGATTTCCCTGTTAATAGGCTTTCAACTGTCTTTTGCTGCTCTTGCCATTTGTATATTACTTATTCAAACCCTGAAGTCAACTACTGCACTGGCCCTCTGCTTATGGATGAAGGAGGCGCTCTTAACCATCTGCTTGTGAAATGAAGGAGGTCATTCAGTCTTCAATCCCTCTACTTATGGATGAAGGAGGTTTTTCAGTCATGTCATATCATCAGCCCTTTGACAATGTTATTTTTTCCTTTCATTTTCCTTTCAGGCTTTGATTGTGATTGCAAGAGCTTAATGAAAAACTCTCTACTCTGTAGCTGCATCCCAAGCTCAAGATCACATTGAGAAGCAGCTGTCTTCTCATGTGGAGCCTAGTATTGTCTTCTGGGATGTTGGTATGCCTCTGTACTTGAAAGATCCATTAAAACACTGTAAAAACACCTTGAATCAGTTTGACTTATGGTCCATGTATTGCTGAGACTTGAGGGTGTGTTAGTGGCGCGACCTAGGGTTGTAACCAACTTTATATGCAGAATGGAAAGGTCTGTTATGACTGGTCTATAGCATATGAAGGTTATTTGGATTTAGGATAGTTTTCCAAGGGAGAAATGCCTAAAGTGCCACTTCCTAACTTAGGGGAGACTTTTTGGACAGATTTGGATTGTTTCTTTAGAGCTGATGGGCAGACTAGTATGGCTGAGGCTAGGTAGGATTTGATAATGAGGTTTCATCTCATCAAGGGCGGACTGAAAGTTAAGAGGGAAAAAAAGTTTATGGGTATTTTCCAGCTGGAAAATTTGACAAATTTTTAGATCAGCTGCTAGAAAACTTGGCTGTTACAACTAGTCATCACCAACAAGTGAAAAATACTGATGACTAACAGTGGATCCATTTGGGGAGGGCAGCTCCTTTTCAGGAGGTGTCCAGAATTTCAGATCTTTGGCTTATGAAGACTAGTGCCTTACCCATTGGTGCAAATTTCATTCTTCCTTGATGCTACTTCTGAAAAATGATAGCATGATTAGCATCAATGATATTTCTACCTACCCCACTATCTTTCCTAACATTTTTTTCTTCCTTTGAGTGCATTTGGAATAGCAACCCTTTTGAAAATATATATTTTTTTCTTTTTGCAAAATGAACCTATCTAATTCTACACTTATATCTGCCGGGAGTTCAGATTAAACTGATGAACTCCTTAATTACTCTACCTATGCTAGATCAACTGTCAAGTTTAAGTTGTTTGACAGGAAATTTTTCTCTAATCTAAAACACGAAATTTAAAATGATCAAATCAGGGTTAAACAGTCTGATTTTTCATGTACTTGTGGCATGAAAGACAAGTTGCACACAAATATTATTTTGCATAAAATGGAAACTAGGAAAAATAGGGCTAAGATGCACAATTTTTTTTTCATCCCTGCTTCCCTCTTTGGTTTGGTTTTGGGCGTGTGGAACCAGTATCTTTTCCTAATCTACTCTCTTTGATAAGTCAATCTTACACAATGTTGTCCATCTTTTTCCCTCACTAACTTATCAGCAAATAAATTTAAACATGTTCAGCTATGATTAGGCTAGATAACTGAACAAGACATTTGAGTACTAGTAGTGGCATTTAGACTTGCGCGCTTTCTGAATGACTATTTTTTGGAACATGGGGCCTTTTTTCTATTTTTCAACTGCCCTCTTTTCAACTCTTCTATTGTTTTTGACTTTTCTATTTTATCCATTTTTCAAACAGTGGTATATACAATGATTGAAAATGTCTTAAAATTGGAGCTCTTGACAAAAATAATGCTTTAATGTCCTGCCATTCATAGGACCCCCAAAAATTTCAGTCCCATCAAGTTCTTGTAAGAAAAAGGCATTGTTTCTTCTAACTGAGCTAATGATGAAAGGCCCCTTCCATAAGTTTTCAAACTTACCATGTTTACCTTTGTCTTCTCTTCTATAATCCCATTTTAGCACCTTGTCTCCAATCTGAAAATCATTTTCTTTGGTCCTTCTATCAAAAATATGTTTTTTTTGTCTTGCGCTAACTGAGCCTTTTGGTAAACTTCTTCTCTGGTTTGCTGTAAATGGATAGTCTGATTTACCCTTCTTTGCATGTCATTTTCTTCTATTTGAACTTCCTGCAATAGCTTCATTACTGGAACCCCTAGAGATGTTGTGAAAATGGCATCTATGCCATAAACTAGTTGGTAAGGAGACATACATATGGATTTTTTGGTGGTTAGTCTATCGGCCCATAGTGCGTGTACTAGTTTTCCATGCCATGCTTTTTGATTTTGTTCAAAAAGTTTTTTGATGATGTTGACTAGGCTTTTGTTAGAGGACTCGGCTAAACCATTACCTTGAGGGTAATAAGCTGTGGAATGTCCTAATGAAATGTGATATTTGTAATAGAAGTCAACCATTCTTTTGGAGGAGAAGGCAGCGGCGTTATCTGTAATGATCTTTCTGGGACAGCCAAATCTAGATAGGATATTGGTTTCTAGGAACTTGATGATGACTGAATCGGTGGCATTCTTGGAAGGTATGGCTTCTATCCATTTGGTAAAGTAATCAGTGGCTGTGAGGATCCATTTATGTTGAGCGGATGAGGAAGAGTGAATTTCCCCAATAAAATCTAGGCCCCATTGCTGGAAGGGTCCTTCGACTATGATGGGATGCAAGGGAAAAGGTAAAAGCTTTTTCTTGCCATCGAAAATTTGACACTTATGGCATGTCATAACTAGCTGGTGAGTGTCAGGAAATAAGGTAGGCCAATAATAACTGTCTCTAATTATTTTGTTTGTTGTGGTTTTCTAGTAGAGATGGCCCCCACATTCCCCTTCATGCATTTCGTGCATAATTTTCTCTGCATCAGACTCAAGCAAACATTTAAGCAGCATACCGGTGGGATTTTTCCAATACAGAAGACCATATATTATGAAAAACTTTAAAGACTTTTGTTTAAGAAATCTTGCTTTTGTTTTTGATAAAGTTGGAGGGGCATTTAGATAAAATAATACATAAAGAATATTTGCATGCCAAGGTGAATCCAGAAACATTTGTTCAACATGAGGGGATGTGCATTCTTCCTGTTCTTCTAGGGCATCAACAAAATTTATATCTAAAGCTTGGAGGTTGGTTTCAGCCATTAGTCTTGCAAGTCCTTGTCCTTTAACTAGTTTGGTAGGTCGGATTTCTAAGTCATACTCTAAGATGATAGCGATCCATTTTCCCCTTTTACCATCAGGATCTTGGTTTAAAATGTCCTTAATGACAGCATTAGGGACAAAAGCGATGACATGAGAATGTAAGATGTAAACTCAGAAATATTTCAGTGCTTTTACCAATGTGAATGCTTGTTTTTCCATGATGTTATATTTCAAGGGAGCATCTCTTAGGGATTTGTTGAAAAAGGCAATGGGTTGCTCTTGCCCGGCTGCGTTTTTTTGCAACAATACAACAGTTATCGTATGTTCCGAGGCAAATGAAAAAATGTAAAAATCTTTGGTGAAATCAGGACTTATCAATACTGGTGTTTCAGTTAGGGCCTTTTTAACAAGTTCAAAGATTTTTTGGCTTTTATAGTCCATTTAACCCTGACCTCTTTCTTCAACATATTTGTGATATCTCTCAGGAGTTCGGCAAGGTTTTGGATGAATGTTCTCAAGAAATTTATCTTTCTGATAAAGGACTGCAGCTCCTTTATGTTTATGGGGTGACTTATTTGCAATATGCCTTCGATTATTTGGGGGTCTATTTTTATTCCCTCTTCCGAAATAATGTGACCTAGGAGTTGTTACACTGAAAATTGTCATCCTGACATTCTGCCATGTGTATGAGCTCATTATTACTCATACTTCTCCCTTCTGCAAGTCTAACATAACAGTTCCTCATGTCAAGCCTTCAAAATCAGAAAAAGTTCCTAGAAGTCTCCTAAACTTTGGTATCGCACTTTCTGGCTATCTTTCCTGCGGTCCTGCACCCAATGTTCAGCTTGCCTGCGTTTCTCAACATCACTTAACTTCAAATATTCTAAAAGCTTGAACTCCCTTTGAGGCTACCCAATGCCTCTTTTTATATTAGACAAGAGGAGGTTTTATGTTCCAAGCATGAAGGGATAGAATCCTCCTTCAAAGGGATAAGCTCCTCACATCAAGGGGTTAGCTCCATAAGGTAAGGGATTCATGCACCTTACAAGAGTGGTTCTGCCACCGCAAAATCCATTCTAGAAGCTTCCAGAATTTACTTTAATTGAGCTTTTTGGGATTTTACTTGTGCCTTTTTAATCTTACAGGGGTCCACACCTATAGTAAATATAAAGTGCGTTCATGTTGGGATAGATTTCCGCGGTGACCGGGAGATGGCTCTCCCAGTAGGGGAACAGTGGGATGACTCAGGTAAAAATATTTCTTCAACAGTTTCTAAGTTTTAATAATTTTTTTATTTTTGATCGTCTTGTTAAACAATAACCAAAAGTTTGTCGAATACAGATGTAGGCCCACGGTGACCAGCCCATCTCCAACCCTATGAAATAAGACAACCAGTTGCAGCTGCACCAGCTCCTGCAGGCCAATCAATGGAAATCTTGACTCATTTAGAGCATCATCTAGAGCGTTTGACTCTAGATATTCCGGAGACAAACATAGATGATATTCCACTCAGATTGTAGAGATACGTGATTGGTGTTCCAGGACCTTTTAGGAGGTTTCTGTGCAGGGTGGCTCGGGCAGTGGTTTCTTATCGTGATCACCATCAGTGATGGAATGATCGTGTTGTAGACACATATTTTTGACTTTTTGTGTTATCATTTTGCCGATCATAAGTGTTTCCAACCTATGATCGAAGACGATGTATATTTTTGAAAACACTTCTACTCATTTGAAACAGGTATGTGTAATGTTTCAAGTTTTTGTGCAGAAATTGGATTTTTTAGGAGAATTGATCATTTTTCAACAAAGAGCATACTTTTATCACTTTTTCGGACTCTTTCAAAAATTCACGAAAAAGCGAAACATTGGAGTCCTCTTTTAAGCCCTTTTCAGACTCTCTAAATATGAAAAGATCGCCGAGTACTTGATCGTTCGAACTCGTTAAAGTAAATGAATGATCGTCCCTTCAGTATAAGTTTACCCCTTTTACGGACTGAAATGGACTATTTACGAAAAAGGTATACGTTGAATAATTACGGTCAATAGAGTTCTCTCCCGCATTATTTTATCCTTTTTCGGGCTCGAGAGACTAAATTTACGAAAAAGTACACCCATGGAGTTTTCTTAAGTTTTTCTTCTGACTCCCTAAAAATGAAAAACATCGAGTTTCTCTTATACTGGACTTGTTAAAATTTAACAGTAAAGGACCTGTTTAATTTTCAACGGGAACGAACCACTCCTTCTTAGGGTTCGAATCTTAAACTAAGTTGGACTCATCCAAAGGATGAGCTTATAAACAAGCAAATGTTATCCTCCTCAAGCTTGTCAAAAATAAAGAGGTACTTGCCAGAAATGGTGGGGGAAAAGAGAGGAAAATGGACGTGTTTGTTGTATTTTGATTCTTCGAAAATTCAGTCGACCACTCTTGAACACGACACTTTCATCCACCTGGGTTGGGAAATCCTTTGCCTAATAGTTAATCAAACCTCATTTGAAAGTCTTCATCCGGTTTCTGGGTATTAGCTTTGGGTCAATTGTTACCAAACCATCTGCAGTGTCGTTATGTGTTCAAGAGGACAATTTAAATAAACCATTCATCTGCAAAATATCTGTCATCCATTTTGACCATCCCTGAGTCAGTCCTTGCTCATATATTTTCAAAACTTGATCTATGATTTCGTGTTGTGGGCTTGCCTACGACGGATTGCTTTCTATTGATGAAAACTCATTATCTGGGAAGTTGATCTAGAAATCGTCAGTACCTTGAAATCCGCATGCCTTAATGGCAGGTTTCTCGCCTTCGACGACAGGTTGCATCATTGACCTTCGATCGAATGATTCCGTGACATGTTCGACTTCAGCTCATTCATTCACATTTCATGGATTGTACTGGGTACTTTGAGAGCCATTGACATTGCTGGTGGTTTCTCTCACACTTGTTAACAGTTCACATCATTGACTGGTAATCAAGTGGTTTCTACCATGTTCGACTTCAACACATTTAATCGCATGGATAGAATCGTACTAGTTCGGGAAGCAGAAATCAAGACCCTAGATCTAGTTTCTACCATCCCGGTGGCTGAATTTTTGTTATCATTTATACATTAGACTATTTATAAATATATGGATGCGTCCAATGCTTATCTGCATACATATTGTGATAATGTGATGTACTCAAAAATCATTCTGTCGAGCAGGTTGAATCAGTTTTTAGTTATTTTAATCTGAGTATGGGAATGCCTACCTCAGTGATGATATGTATACATATATATTTTGCATTGAATTTTTTTACAGGTGCTGACTGGGGTGACCACGGGATGATCCTTGAAATGATAAAGTACTACACTCTTCATATATGACAGACTTCAGCATCATCTATTCCAGACTTTGCACTTTAGGGGGCAATCTGTTACACTGAAAATTTTCATCCTGACATTCTGCTGTGTGTATGAGCTCATTATTACTCATACTTCTCCCTTTTGCAAGTCTAACATATCAGTTCCTCATGTCAAGCCTTGAAAATCAGAAAAAAATCCTAAAAGTCTCCTAAACTTTGGTGGCATCTCACTTTCGCTCTCCTTTCTGTAGGTCACTTTTGATATTCGGCTTGCTACATTTTATGAATGCACTTTATCTTTATTATAGGTATGAACCCCTGTAAGATTAAAAAGGCGCAAGTAAAATCCTAAAAAGCTCAATTAAAGTAAATTCTAGAAGCTTCTAGAATGGATTTTGCGGTGGCAAAACCGCTCTTGTGAGGTACATGAATCCCTTACCTTATGGAGCTAACCCCTTGATGTTAGGAGCTTATCCCTTTGAAGGAGGATTCTATCCCTTCATGCTTGGAACAGAAAAACTTCCTCTTGTCCACTATAAAAAGAGGCATTGGGTAGCCTCAAAGGGAGTTCAAGCTTTTAGAATATTTGAAGTTAAGTGCTGTTGAGATTTAGACTCAGTTAACTAAGACTTTTGTGAGGAGAGATTACATACCTCTATTCATCTTGGTTGTAGGAGTGCAAAACCTGTCAAAGTAAAGGAGACTCCTGCTTCAGACCCCGGAAAGTCCTGTGCAACATCAAGGCTCAGGTTGTAAGGATTTTCTCTTTTGAAATTAATACAAATATACTCATTTTCTCAATAACCTTTCTATCAATGGTTTATTTCATAGATTCCTTGATCACTATGATAATCATGGTTTCTAATGATTTCTATACAGGTGCTATGTAATATTTTGCTTGTTTGTGACTGCAGGTTTACGAGGAAAACTCCTTCAAGCGCACGAGGGACAACAACGACTTCAAACAAGCACTAGACAAACGGTAAGTCTTTTACACATCTATAGAGCCTTTTGTAAATCTTATATGCTTAGAGAAAGATTAGTATCTTTGGCTGTTTGTTGCTAGATACTTTTAGTGCTAGGGAGATCGGTTTTGTCCACAAGACGGATTAATCCATACAACAAGAGTTTTCCTTCTTCTAGACCAAAAATTGTTTTCTTGGGGTTTAGGGATAAACAATATTTTCTACATTTGTTAAAAACCTTTCTTAAGTGTACCAGGTGTTCTTCATCTGATTTAGAATATACCGTAATATCGTCAAGATATATGACTATGAAAAAGCCTATGTCTTCTTAGAAGGCTATGTCCATGGCTCTTTGGAATGTAGTGCTGGCATTCATCAATCCAAAAGGCATTTTAACATACATAAAAGTGTCCCAAGGTGTAGTGAAAGTTGTTTTGTGTTGATAAGTGGGGTAAACCAACACTTGGTTATAACTAGAAAAACCATCAAGCAATGAGATCCTTTTAGCACCTACTACCTTTTGAAGTATGTGGTCCATTTTGGGCAAGGGATAGTTGTCCTTTAAACAAACCCTATTTAGGTTTCAGAAATCGATACAGAGTCTGATTTCTCCGGTCTTTTTCCTAACTGATACTAGATTTGAGACCCATTCAGAGTACCAGAGAGACACTATTATCCCAACATCATACATCTTTTTTATTTCTTTTTCAACCAAAGGTAGTAATATTGGGTTTATCCTTCTTAACTTCTGTTTGAAAGGCTTCTGGTTTTCTTTGATGGGAATCTTATGTTGGATGATGCTTGTGTCGTTTGATTTCAAATCTTGGTATCCCCATGCGAACACATCTTTAAATTCTTTAAAAAACTCGATGTATTTATGTTTTATGTGAGGCAGAAGGGTTTTGGATAGTTTGATCTTTCTAGGTTCCTCCGAGCTTCCTATGTTATATTCTTCTATGTCAACCTCAGTAGATTCCATTTTTGGCTTTTTGGCCACATCATTAAAATCAAACAATTCGTCTAGAGGCGCAAGCCCTCTGGGTATAGTGTCATTTTCACAATGTAAGACTTCGAGTTCTCTTGGGTCAATGTCCTCTCCTATCTCAGTTCCATATGAATGATCTATCAGGTTTAGATTTGTCCAAGAAGGTGGATTTAGCCCTTGGTCTTGATTTTGGTTGTATTTCTTTTCTTCATTTTCTAATTCTGTTTTGGTTTCTTCAAATTCATTCCTAGATTGTAAGAAGTCATCAATTTGATCATCATATTTGAATATTTTCCAATGGTCAATATTATCTGGTACTATAGGGCGATGTTTGACCTGAATACTATATTGCTCACTCAAACATGGTGTTTGGCCATTGCTTGCAGCAAAGGCGAGCTCATTTGCCAGACTATTTTGAATCCTAGGAATGTAAGTGAGTTCATACTTCTCAAAGGTTTTGAGGATGTCTAAAGCTGCATTTCTGTATTCTCTTAGTCTTGGGTTTTTCACTAAATATTCACCTTTGATTTGCCTGATTACAAGTTCTGAATCTCCCTGGGCTAATACTTTCTTGGCGCCTAAGTCCTTAAGTATGTGCAAACCAATGAGAAGGGCCTCATATTCCGTAATGTTATTAGTACATTGGAATTCTAATCTAAAATAATGACCTTCATTAGTATTGTGTATCCAGATACCGACCCCTGAACCAGTTTTGCCACAAGAACCGTGAAAGCTTATACTCCAAAGAGCTTCCTTTTCATACATGATACTAAGCTGTTTTTCAGGTTTCTTGGAGCTTTGGTCATTAGTCTCTATATCCAGTAATGGGAAATGTGTTTATGATGGTTTGAAAACCTCTTCATTTTCCATTATCTGCTTGTTTATATCACTTTCATTGTATAAGATAAAAGAATCTAAATTGGAATGAATGGAATAAATGGGAGTATTGTTTGGCTTATCCCAGTTGCTAACCATGTATTTCATGTGAGTCTCTCGGTATAATCTCCTAGTCTAGTTGAAAACTGGGATGGTAGCGAATGACATATCCATTTGAATATTACCTTGTATTTTGGCAGCCCATGCCCTTGATAGTAGCATTCCATACTTAGGAGTGATATCGGCCACTACTACGTCCATGACCAGGTTTTTCGCTGGTAGTTGTGTTAAAGAAAAACCTAGGTTCTTTATTAGACCTAAACATTTGACCTGACTTGATTCAAAGGAGTACAGGTTTTTGTAAGGTTGAGTTACTTCTAGTCCCAGATTTTCCATGATTGCTTTAGGCATGAGGTTATGGGAGGCACCAGAATCTAACATGGCATTATGTAATATCTTGTCCCGTATGTTCAAACTCACATAGAAAGGAGAAACGGTTCCTTCTTGGTATTCACCTTCTATTTTGGGGCTGAATAAGAGCTCGGGTTTGTCATCAGTTAGATTTAAAGTATCTGCCTCGCTTCCTATATCAAAAAATTTGAAGATTTGAGATCTATACCTATCTACAGTTATTAGCTCAGTAAGGGGTACGATAATTTTTATTTTGGAAATTTCCCCTTCGAAACTAAAAGGAGTTTGTAGTTTGGACAGATTTGTTTCAGCTTTTTCAGACATGACTTTTTCTATTCTCTTAATTTGTTGACTCTGGTTTGGGACTTTGTTTGACACAGTCACCTCAGGGGTCTTTTTAGAGGTACTAGGAGTATCTGAGCCAAGACTTGTTTGAATAGCTTTATCTTTGTTTTGGTCAATTTTCTTGGCCACAATTTTTTTGCTATCCATGGCTTTTTTAAGGATGGTATTAGAGTTTTTAGCAGTGTCAGGGCTACCCTTCTTGGAGTGGTCTTGGTTTTTCCTGCTTCTAAGGTTATACTGCCTGTGAGCTTCTATGATGGCATTCTGAAACTCTATGGCAGGATCTTCGAGATCTTCATAGTTGGTTTCGTCCTGACTTGGAGAGCATAACTCTTGCTCTTCTGCTGTGAGGTAAACTTCGCTCTCGTTATCAAAACCTATGAGGTTCCAATGATTTTCATCAATGGGTTCAGTATCCTTATCCTCTTCATCAATATAATTCTCACTAAAGGATGGCCTGACTTGTTGGTCCTTTCCTCTTGTTTTATTTTGAGATTGGTCTCTCCTAAAGTTTTGGTTGCGGTTTTGAGGGTTTGGCTGGTTGCCCTTAAGAGGTGCTTTCTCACTCATTTTTCCCCACATCTTTGTCATGGATTTGACTAGGCCATCTATTCTAGGATCTGAGGAAGAAGCCGAGGGGGAAAAATCGTCATGGTAAGTGACTCCCCTTTCTGCTCTTATCCTAGCTCTTTTTTCGGCTAAGTTGGCTTCTGCATTTATAGCCACTTTTTGCATTTCTTCGAAGGTAGGGGGGTCCTTGTCTCTTAGATGATAAGTCATGTCTGGGTCAAAACCCTCGGGGAACTTTGCCAAGGCTGAACCAAGCGGGGGTTTGAAGTGAGGTGGGAGGGCGTTATACACATTGTTGAACCTATTGCAGTATCCCTGGACACTTTCCCCATTTTCCCATTTTAGATTTTTATATTCTGATAGGATTTGAATGAGGTTCTTTCGGATTTCCCACTTGTTTATGAAGACTTGGTAGAGTTCTGGGATGATATTTGGAGTTAAGCTCTTAAACCATTTTTTGGGTTCCCTGCCCAGGCTTTGGGCGAACATTCTCATTCTAATGGTCTTTTCTTCTAATTCCATGTATTCAAAGGCATCTCTAATCCTATCTACATGTTGTTGACCTGTGGTAGTCTCAACTCTGGTAAAGTGTGGGATTTTGGATTGATAATCATCTTGTAAGGGAGCCAAAGGTTGTGGCAACACCAAGGGTGCGTACCAGACTGCCATGATGGGATCTAATGGGTGATGTACAAAATGAGGGCTGGTGGGATGAGCTTAAGTGGTTTGAACAATAGTAGTTTGGATAGGTGTGGCGGATGTACTTGGGCTAGTGATCCGATTTTGAGCAGATCTGGGATGGTAGGAGCCAAAGTGATGGAGAAGCTGAAAGTCAGGAGGTGTGGTAGGTGAGGCTTTTCTACTAGGACTCTGTGGCAGATCTAGGGGCTCAAGATCATCAAAGTCTATCTTACTTTGTGACTTGCTTCTAAAAAGGGTTTTTGCTGATTTTAAGTCAAAGGAGGAATCTGGTAGGGTAGTGAGATGTTTAGGTACTGATATTGCTTTATGGATGGACCTATCGGTAGCTAAAATGCCAGTTTCGGAAGCTTGCCACAGAATCTTCTCTGGGTCATCTACTATGATAGGGGGATTTGGGTCTGGATGAGATCTGGTGTGGATTCTTTGTGAAGCCAGATTTTGGGTCTAGAGTTTAGAGAGGATGATATTTGTGAATGTTTTGGATGGATGGCCTCTCTAAGGTTTTACTAATGTAAAGGATGGTCAAAACTAAAAGGATGGACTAGTGGAGTCGCCAGGTGGATTTCTATGAGAACTATGGTCCACCACCAACACTATCAAAGATGCTTTGGGAAAAAAATTTATAGCAACTTTGAGATGGAAACTTGCAAAGAAGAGTGATTCACTTGGTTTCAACAGTTTTCTAGACTGTATGGAAAAGCTAATGGTTCTCTTGGAAAGAAGGATTTCTTCTTATATCCTATGTTCAGGTGAGGTTTTCTGAATCACTAAGTTATACTTAGCTTGTCCCTAATTACAGAGTTTCCACCCTCAGTTTAAATTTTTGGAAGGATGAGTTAGCAGAAAGGTATGGTTTATGAATTTTTGGTCTTTTATGGAGTTTTTAGGCCTACTGGAGTCTAGTGGAGTCACCAGGTGGAACTTGGTTGTTTTTGAAAGATTTAGCTATGGCCCACCACCAGTAACTAGGGAAAACCAATCCGAGAATGTTTTGGGGTTTTTCTGAGTTTTTATGTGTAGCCTATGGTCTATTAAAGTATTCTAAACCTGTTTCATCACTTTTTTAGGGTGGCGATAACAAAAAGAGTTTAATCTAAATGGTTTTATGGACCACTTGCCTGTTTAAGTTTTGAAGACTAATGAATCTACAAGAGTTTTCTATACTATTATGTGCTTAATTAGTCCCACTGTGATCGCCATTATGTTAGGGTCCCATGATTTGGCTGATTGGCAAGCCAAATGACAGTGTAACATCAAACCAATCTTTGGAGCCCAAAGACCTAGCCTTC
This sequence comes from Pinus albicaulis, assembly GCA_034641835.2. Lineage (NCBI taxonomy): Eukaryota > Viridiplantae > Streptophyta > Pinopsida > Pinales > Pinaceae > Pinus > Pinus albicaulis. Next base: position 19,797 of record JAXQQM020092309.1, read on the forward strand.
CTGGACTCAGAGAGGGCTCTCTCTATATGTGTAAGGGATATCTGTGTGTTTTGATTATTGTGTTCTGATTTTAGGCTAGTTATGAAGTAGGTTTTTTGGTTTTGGTTTTTAGGTTGTGAGGGATGAAACTGATCAAAGATATAAGATAGGTAAAAATATGTCACATCAACTGGGCTATGGGGTCAAAAAGGTCAAGAAAGCTATCAGATGGTGATACAAGGTTGTTGAAGGGCTGATTTGATTCGAGGTAGAAAGGATCTTTGGGAAAAATGGAATAAAATGAACATCAAGTTTGGGAACAACAAAGGGTTTCAAGCATAAATAGTTCGATATCTGACATAAACATGGTAGGGAAAACCATTAATCATGAGAAATGTAACTATAAGCTAATCAATACATAGAAATAAACATTCAAGCCATGCATAGAGATATATCACACTCTAACTTTGGGAAATGGCTATCAGACTTTGGGGAAAAACACTTAAGACAGGAAAACAACTCAAACAACTATGCCGGAACACCTAAACACAGTACTTCAAGTTATTGGGCACTTTGAAAACAAGATTTCATAGTATTAGGCAAAGGGAAAGATCGGAACAAGACCTCCTTGGTTCAACAAATGACAATCTAATCAGTCAAAGAGAAATTTCATGGATGGAGCTATGGCTAGCCATGAGTAAGCAGGGCGTACCATAAATCATACTTAGCATTCATAAAACCATGAATTAAATAAGCAACAATATCCTTAAGTTATTAAAGAGCAATCAAGAATTCTTTAATGTGACTAAGGATGAAGAAAACATGGAAGCTATGAAGAAACAGGAAATTTGAGGTGCCTCCAAGGGCATGTCTCAAATTTTCTCTCTACTAATCTATAGCAAGCAAGAAACATGGATTCATGAATAAAAACTAGAAAACAAAACAAAGAAAGAGACACTATACCATTCTACCACGTAATGGAATCCAACAACAATCCTCTTTCATCATCTAAGAACATCCAAGAGACTATCCAAGAGCATGAGACAAGTATTTCTTCCAAAGCTTATATGACCATATATTGCTTCTATCATCAAGTTCAACCTTGTTTACAATGAAAACCTTTGGGATATATAGGCTCAAGTAAGGAAAACCTCTTAGTTCAATTTGCACTCTCATTGGCCTATCTAAAATATCTAAACTTGTCCTTGAGGCTTTGCAAAGCCCAAGGCACAAAATATCTCATAAAATATCTAAAAAATGCTAAAAGAGGGAAATAAATTGACTTTTCATAACTTATCATGTGCAAAAATAGCTAAACGCACATGAGGAAAAAACAGTTTTTAAAAGTTCAATTTTTACAAAAATACTCAAAAATTATATCAACAAAAGGTCCTCTGAATTTCCGGCAACCTTTGGCAGCCTTCCTGATGTCGAAATGAGGCTCATGATAGCTCGTTGGAAAGCTCTGAGTGTCTAATTTCTGGATAAACTAGAATTTTCCCAATCATATTCCTAGAAGTCCTCCAAAAATAGGCCTGTGTGTAAAAAACCAAAAAATAAAGCTTGCTGATAGACCGGGCAGAGTGTAGAAAAAGCGAGCATTTTTCGCCATTTCGAGGGAGAAAATGATCTTCAAATGTCCTGAAAATCACTGAGTGTGTGCTCCTGAAATTATGGCATCCAATGATACCATTATCCTCCTTTTTTGATCCCCCAAACTGAAATGGTGAAGCTTATGAGTTTTGACCAAAAACCCAAAAATGCCAGAAAACCAGAATATGTCGAAAAACGCCCAAAATTGGTGAGCATGACCCTCAAGGGTTCTAACCAACATGTTGTGAAGCAGAGGCCAAAATCTAAAGTCCTGATATGTCTTTCCTCACTTTCCATGCTGGGCGCTTCCCTTTAGCCCCCTTGAGCTTTTCTTGAGCAGCCTTCAACTTGCGCCGGGCAAACTGATTTAACTTTTTGTAATGCCTCGTCATTCTCCTTTGAAGGTCTAAATCCCTGTTTGCCTTCTCTAATTTCCTTTCCAAGTGGTCATTGACTCTCTCAAGCCATGCCTCCTTATTGTTCTCTATCTCCTGTTCAAACAATGCAGTGAGAGGGGTAGATGGGAGAAGGGCATTTTCCTCTTCTTTTTGCTTCTTAAGGGCATTTTTATGCCCCATGGTTCTAGGCCTCTTTCGCCTAGGTTGATCTTCTCCTTCACTTTCATCAAACTCACCCATGAGTTCTTCCAACCTTGCTTGGGGTTTGGAGGCCTCCTTCTTGTACTTAGTTGCTCGTGTCTCATAAACAACCATATGGACACTCATTTTCCTGTTTTGTATTTGCAAAAATTGATTGAAATTCCTAGCTCTATGAAGATCATCCTTCAAAGCATCAATTTGGCCTTCCCTATGGATCAAGAGGTTTTCTAAAATCTGGGCCTCATTATCACTATCATCGCTTTGGACTTGGATGATGTCGAATGCACTCTCCTACTCATGACTTCCTTCTACCTTGCCCTTCCCTTTGCTTTGGGTGGCTATTATAGTGCTCTTCCTCCTCTGTAAATCAATCATGGGCTTCTTTGGAAATTTCCCTTTACTTCGGAGGGCCCTTGTCACATTTGGAGTGACAACCTTAGGCACTCTCTTCTTTGTTGTCCGAGGCTTGGTATTTTTAGGAGAATAGGGCATGGCCTCTTTTCCTTTGTCACCCTGCTTCTCTTCCTTTTGAGTTTGTTGTTCTTCTTGAAAAGGATATTGTTCTTCTTGAGGAGGCTGTTGTGTATCATCTTTTGGCTTCCTTTGCTCATCACTGTCATGCCCTTGTTCATCATCTTCATGCTGCTGCCCTGTCTCACCCTCACTTTCATGTTGCTGTTCAACACTTTCTTCCTCTTTCCCTTGCTGTTGTTCATCACCACTGTGATGTTGCTGTGTGTCATCATAAGGCTGCTATTCAGCCTCATCATGAGTCTGTTGTTCACCCTCATCACTGTCATGCTGCTGCCCTTCATCATCAGTTTTTTGTTCACCCTGTTGCTTCCCTTCACCCTTTGTTTTCCATTCTTCATGCTGCTGCCCTTCATCCTCTTCCTCATCATCATGATCAGGCTCTTCTCCCTCTTCAGGCTCTTCTTCTTGTTCTATAGTAAATTTGAGATTTTTAGGAATAGGTCTGCTAGAGGAAGGCGATGGGTGATGAGTAGGAGATGTAGAGGATGTATGGACTGGAGGGAAAGTGGAGAAATCTGGATGAGTGATTAAAACATCCCAAGAGACCTCTCTCTTTTCAAGCTGATGAAGAATGATGATTTTGATGAGAGAGTGATGGAAGAGACAAGCTATTTGTTGTGAAGGAGGTTTCTTCTGGACAGTGGAGGCCATTTTCTCAATGCTCTTGTGTAAGAATAAAGGAAGATTTAGCAATCTGGCTCTAGTGAAATGCATGAGCATTTGAATGTGATATGCATAAATTCAGGAGAATCTTCCCTCACAAGTGAAGTAATTCATGATTATCTTCATGAGAGGGGCGTAGCTGGTGTTAGCCATCAGTATTTTTTACATGTTAGTGATGACTATATCTTCAGCTGAGTTTTCTAGAAACTGATTTCCTTATGTCAATATGTCATCCAGAAAACCCTCCCAAAACATTTTTCGCCTTTCTACCTATTCAGTCCAACCCTGGCAAAACCAAAACCTCCTTGTCACAATCCTATCTAACCTCAGCCTTATTGGTCTGCCCATCAGCTTTAAAAAGCAAATCCACATCTGTTTCAATAGTCTCCCCTATGTTAGGAAGTGGCGTTTTAGGACATTTCACCTTTGGCAATCATCAAAAAGCCAAAAAGCTTCCATCTGCAGCAGACCTACCATGACTGATCCCTTACTTTGCAAATGAAATTGAAAAACAGCCTTAAGTCGCGCCACTTACAACCCCTAGATCTCAGCACTGCATAAAGCCCAATCTCAAGCTGACTATTAGGTTTTTCACAGTTTTCTATGGTTCTACAAAGACAGGAAATATATTTCATCTCATGGAGTAAATGTTTGAGTTTACAGTTAGAGGAACAACTGCTTCTAAATGTATTGTGAACCTGAGATGAAGCTGCAGAACAAAAGTCACTCATCAGGACCTTACAGCTCTTTCCAGCATGAAAATCACAGTAAGGAAAGGTCGCCACTGTCTCGGCAAAGGGGTAAATTGTCAAGGCCCAGAACCTCCTTCATTTACAAGCAGAGGGTTAGGGCGCCTCCTTCATACATAAGCAGAGGGCGCAGGCCAGAATTGACTCAGAAGGTTGCAAAAGTTCAGGTTTGCCTTTACTGAAATAATGAAACAATATCTTCAGGTCTCATAAGTGTAATTGATGATCATAACAGGAAGGGGAGTTTGACCTGATAAAGGAGCTCATTTCAAACTTGCAAACCATATGGATTGTTGAACTCCAGAAGGACCTGTCATCAATAAACATTCCAAAGCATAAGTACTCTGCCTATTCCACAAGATCAAATAGAACAACTGATAACCAATGCCATTACACAGGCAAGAGAAAGTTCTTGGCTTTTCCAGAAAGCACTGACCTTCATAGTCACAAAGGCTATTTATCAAGTAAATCAATCATAAGATGAACAAGCCCCATATCTAAATCACCCTTAGGACAGTGCAGGGAGACAGTATTACTCTGGCTAGAGTTCCTGCTGACACACAATGATGCTTGCAAGAGAAGGTGCTAAGACTGATGTTTTCCAAGTAGTTTATTTACCATCACCTTCAGAAAAAGGCTGTCTCAAAAAGAATTGTTTTAAAAACCTCCGGACACCTTATCTGATGAAGAGCCTCCTCCATGCATGAGTAGAGGGCCGAAACTACTACAGGGTTCTGAAACTGATTGATACAAGAAAGCAGTGGAAGGATGCCAAAAAGGAAGAAAGGTCATTTCACAGATGAATGATAGTGCTGATAATGCAAAGGTATTGGTACTCCTGTTTCAAAGAACTAGCTGTCAGACTATACCTACAGTAGGAAAGAGACAATATTGAATATATGTGTGCCACTGATACCAAAAGAAGACTTTCTCCTTGAGGAAAAGGTCAAGCAACAAAACAATATCATATACCTAAGGTCCAAAGAAGCGCCCTTCAAGAAATGGTGTTTACAGATTTTCAAATGTTTTTGGTGCATTATGAATAGCCCTTCCTTGCTAACAATCACCAAGAGAGGGAAACAGTGAACATAGTTCAGTCATGAAATGGTTCTATTGACAAAAAAGGGTTTAACACACTGATCAGAACAAAATAAGGACTGTGTATCAATAAAGCCTTGTTTTCATATTTTACAAGCTTGTCTTTTCAGATGGGGAGGCAAATGGGTATATGATCTTATGATTAGGCAGAAGGAATTTGTTTTGATGAATTATCACTGTTTATATGTCTTATAACAAACACACTTGTTACCATTCCAGAGGGCAGATGTAGCACAGAACTGCATGGAAAAAGGACCTGCAGACAAGACCTTTTAAAAAACAACTTTGTCACCAAGAATATTTCCCCTTTAAAGTTATTATTCACTGTGTTCCAAAGGTCTTTCAGCCTATGATCACTGTTGGATGGTTTAAAAGGAAGAAAGCGCAACCTTTATTTTGAGGGAAAAAAGAGTACTGTATACTACACCTACAAACAGAGATTTGAAAACCCACTATAGGTAAAAAATGAAGGAATTGTCAAAGCAAAATGACAAATCACCTGTGTTATTGAGACACCCTAGCAGAAGTAGTGATGTTGGTTGAATTGTTTGTCAAATTTTCCGCTCGGGTCAGAGTAAATATTTGGGTTTATATGTTAAAATGACGAACCCACTGTTTTAAGACAAAACAGGGACAGAGTTAAAAATCAATGTTAATTCCGAAAGGGTAAGTGACCGTTGGAGAGTTATGGTGATATAGTATCAAAGGGTAATTATGGTGTAAATTTTTCATTTTCAAAAATCTGAAGAAGAGCCCACGCCTCTCCACCATCGAGACAAAGAGAATCTGGTCGGAAATTCACAGGTTTTCCCTAGAAAAAGCAGCGCGACGTGCCTGGGATTTGGCGCGACGTGCCTGTGCAGCAAAATACACGGGGCCTCTTCGTCGGCGCGACGTGCCTGTACGTGGGCGCGACGTGCATGTACAAGGCCGCCCGATCACACGACAGGCCGACCCGACAAGTTTTCCTGCGCGACGGGTTTTCTCCAAAGGTTGCCGCGCAGCTTTTCCAGAGTATCCAGGGTTTCTTTCATCCTTTCAAGCTTGCGTCCATCAAAGTTTAAGGTATTTATGAATTCCCCATCGATTGCAAGATATTGATAAATGACAAGAATGTTTAAAAACCTCGGACCTTGCTATTTTTATCTACACAGTGAGATGAGGTAATTGCATTGTGATAATACGGGGTTTTATGGTTAGAAACCAGTTTGTGTCGTTTTCAAATCATGTATTGATTGACATCAGAGGTTTCAAGAATAGAGTGACTGTTGTCATTATCTCACCAACACACCTTTGTAGCAAACTGCCCCCTGTTTCACGGTATTTTGTCACTACTGTGAAAAATTGTTAACAAAGAGTTTCCAAAGGTGCAGAATCATTTTCTAAAAGGCAGAGTTGTTGGTGGTTAAATGTTAAACATTGGAGGCAGGGGTATAGAGGTGTTGATGGACTATTTAAACTCACAAATTTGAAAATAACCCCGGACCAGGTGGAGAATGTGTTCTCTAAAACCGTTTAATCGACTTTCACCCAAGCTAAGTTCCATTCTTCTTTCCACCGATGTATCTAAATTGTTATCGCAGGGATTCTGAAGGTGAAACAGGGCCTTTTTCTAGAAGGCAGGGTTGTTAGTGATTGGGCACTTGTTGATGATCAGAGTTTACATTGAAGCCAGAAGTACCAAAGTAGTGTTAGATTTCTCAGAACTTCACAAGAAAAGGGGGCCTTTTTCTGAAGAGCAGAGTTGTTAGTATTTGAAGTTAAGATTAAGACAGAGGTACAGGTTGAAGATTTGTTAACAGGGTTTTTCTGAAGGTAAACAGAGCCACTTTCTAAAGGGCAGAGTTGTTGATGGTTGAAACTTTAAAACATTAGAGGCAGAGGTATAGAAGTGTTGGTTGATCTTTTAACTTCACAAGAAAAGGTGTCCTTCACAAAGCACTGTGCACTGATTTTACAGTCTAACTTGAGTCTGCCTTTCCTAGAAACCATATTGTGTCATGTTGAAGACTTGTTGACAGATATTTTCAAAGGTAAACAGCATAGTGAAGGACAGAGGTTGTTGATGTTAGATTTTGACATCAAAGGCAGAGGTATAAAAGTGGTGATTGACTTCTCAAAAGTCACAAGTGAAAGGTGTTTTCCTTAACACTGTGGGCTAATTTTTCACCTAACCAAAGGGTCTCCTTTCTTTCCACTGTATGGTCTCTACAGAAATATGTTGACAGAGGTATTCTTCAAGGTGAATGACCTAAAAGAGTAGGGTTTTCATATTCAAGTTTTGTTTGAAAACACAAATAACAGTGTAGGTTGGCCTCTAACAAAGTCACAAGAGGGGTGATTGTTCAAAACTGTGCACAGGGAATCTACAAAGCAGTTACCCCATCTTTTACACATGGTACCATTGTTAAAAAGGTTACATAGCTGAAGTGTATCCAGAGTTGAAGGACTGTTTTTAAGAAGTGTAGAGGGGGCTTATTCAAGGAAGCATTGTTACATTTCATTCAAAACCACATTGTCTAAACTATCCAAACAGTGTAGTGGCCAGTTTCAATCCAGCAGAGCATTTTTCATATAGCGAAGGCAGTTTGCCTCTTCCAAAGCTTGTTTCAAAGTCAGAATGCCTCCAAAACGAGATCACAAAGGCGGACAACATAAGAGATATGAGCCTATCTCCATAGAAGAAATCAATGCTCACCCATCAGTGCTTTTCAATTTCCATGAAGTAGGTTGTCTTGATTTCTGCCAGAGGATAGGAGAAGTCAAGAGTTTTTCGCCACTTACACATTTGTGCGCTTTGAGATTCAAGGACAAACACTTCCAGTTAGCAGGTCTTGATTTCAAAATCTCCCCAAGGTATGTATCCAAGGCTACCAAGATCCCGTATCATGGTGAAAAGTGGTTAAAACAAGCTCATCTTGATCCGGGAAGATTGCGAAACCTTTCATCAAGTCACAACATAGGGAACATCACCTATGCATTTTTCCTTTCTCCTAATCTTTCGACAATATGCTTTGTTGATGAAAGCCATAATGAGATACTTCACTTGTGAAGGGAGATTTAGCCAAATATTTGCCTATCATGTTCGCTTGTTGATGAATTTTACCAGGAGCAGACAATTAAACCTCCCATACTTTTTGTCCAAGAGCATAGAGAAAATGGCAGCTACTGTCCAGAAGAAAGCTCCACCTCAGCAAATCTCTTCTCTCTTTCACCATTCCTTGATCAAGATCATCTTCTTACACCAGCTGGAGAAGAAAGGAGTTTCATGGGATTTATTCATTAGCCATGCCGATTTCGCCACCGTCCCTCCTGTTCATGTGTCTCCTACTCAGCCTGTCCATCGCCCAGTGCCTTTATCTAGTAGGCCTACCCCTAAAAAACTCAAGATGATCACTGGGCAGCCAAGTACACAAGGAGAAGGAGAGGGCAGTGAGCCACAGGGAGAAAAGGAGGATGATGAGCAGCAGCAGCCAGATTTTGAGGGACAGCAGCAGTTGGATATCATTGGACAGCAGCTAGAGGTTGATGAACAACATCAAATTCAGGAAGAGGGACAGCAGCTAGAGGTTGATGAACCACAGCAAGTACAGGAAGAGGAACAGCAGCAGACAGAGGTTGAAGAGCAGCAAGTTGAGCAAACAATTGAAGCATCTTTTGAGCCACAAGCTGGACAGGATGTTGAGGAAGGACAGCAAGCTGAAGCTGCCTCCTTGACAGTGACCAAAACTGTTCCTAAAAAGAGGAAATTGCCCAAAAATACAACTTCTAGCTTGCCAAGGAGAAAAAGCGCTAGATTGGCATTCAAAGGCAAAAGTAAAATTGGAGAAAGTGCAAAGCATGGAGGTGAATTAGCTATTATCCCTATCCAAAGTGATGATAGTGACAATGAGGCCCGCATCCTTGAAAACCTCCTCATTCACAAAGAAGAGAAAATTGAAGTGTTACAAGAAGATCTTCAAAGGGCGAGGAATTTCAACCACTTCTTGGAGGTTGAAAACAAACAAATGAAGTTTCATGCAGCCATTCATGAGGCAAGGGCGATCAAGTATAAAAAGGAGGCAGAAAAGGCGCAAGTAAGAATTGAAGAGCTCATTGGCGAATTTGATGATGAAGAGGAAGAGGACCAACCTAGGCGAAAGAGGCCTAGGACCATCGGGCTTAGAAAAGCCTTGGAGAAACAGAGAGCAGAAGAACAAGCTCAATTCGAAGCCTTTCCTCTCACTGCCCTCTTTGAGCAAGAAATTGAGGAAAACAAGGAAGCATGGCTTGAGAGGGCTAACCAGCATTTGAAAACAAAGCTTGAGAAGGGAAACAGGGATCTTGAGCTACAGAGGAAAAGGACTCTTCACTTTCAGAAGCTAAATCAGTTTGCCAGGCGAAAATTGAAGGTAGCACAAGAAAAATTGAAGAAGTTGAAGGAGAGGCGCCTAGCACGGAAAGAAGCAAAAAGCACATCAGCCCTTGATATTTTGGCTTCAGCTTCGGAGCATGTTTCTATGGACCCTTGAGGGTCATGCATGCCAATTTTGGGCCTGTTTCGGAAACTTTTTTTTTTTTGGCATTTTTGGGGTTTTTCGCCAAAAACTCATAAATACGCCATTTCAGTTTGATGAGTTGTCAAGCGAGGAGGAGGATCCCAATGGGTTCCATAATTCCATGAGCAGGTCTCCAGCGATTTTCGGGGCATTTGAAGATCATTGGCCCCCTCAAATTGGCGAAAAACAGCCTCATTTTGCACATTCTGCCTGCCATATCAGCAGCCTGCTATTTTCTGGGTTTTTGCGCACAGGTACAGTTTTGAGGGACTTTCAGAGATCAGATTGAGGTGATTCCACTTGCGCCGGAAAGCAGACACAGAGAGCTTTCCAACGAGCCATCATGAGCCTCATTTTGACATCGGGAAGGCTGCCATTTGCATCCAGCAAGTCAGGGGACCTTTTTCAGGCATAAATATGAAGTATTTTTGTAATTTTTGAACTCCAAAAATCTGCTTTTCCCAAATGTGCATTAAGCTATTTTTATCATTGGGAAATGATGTAAAGTCAATATAATTTCCGTTTTTAGCAGTTTTTTAGATATTTTATGGGATATTTTGTGCCTTGGGCTTTGCAAAGCCTCAAGGACAAGTTTAGATATTTTGACTTGGCCAATGGGATAGCGAGTTGCTCCATGAGGTTTTCCTCCTTCTAGCCTATTTATCCCATGGTTCTCATTGTAAATCAGAGGCTGAACTTGAGAGAAGAATTAATGCATTGGTCTTATGAGCTTTGAAGAATACACTTGAGTTATGATTTTTGGACTGCCTCTTGGATGCTTTTGAGGAATGTTGAAGGCTTGTTGATGGATTCCTTGACATGGTAGAATGGTATAGTGCTTCTTAATGTGTTTTGTCTTCTAGTTTTCACTCATATTTCATTTTTCTTGTTGCTATAGATCAGTAAAGATTGATTTTGAGACATGCCCATGGAGGCACCTCAAAATCCCTGAATCTTCATAGCTTGATGTTTTCTTCTCCCTTAGCTATGCTAAAGAATTCTTAGCTGCTCTTTAGTAACCTAAGGTGTTGTTGCTAAGTTTTATTCATCAGTTCCATGTATGTTGAGTAGGATGTATGGTTTGCCCTACCTACCTATCAGCTGCCCATAGTTCTGTCCATAAAAATTTCTCTTTGACTGATTTGTTGCTCATTTTGTTGAACCAAGGAGGCCTAGTCCCGATCTAGCCCTTTGCCTAAAACTATGAAAACTTATTTTTCCAAGTGCCCAATGACTTAGAGACTATGTTTAGGCATTCCAGCATAGTTTATGAGTTGTTAGTTTGTCTCATGTGTTTTCCCCAAAGTCTGATAGCCATTTCCCGAAGTTAGAGGGTCTTATACCTCTATGTATGGCCGGAATGTTTGATTTCTATGTATTGATTAGCTTATAGTTATTCCTAGCATGATTAATGGCTTGCTATTACATGTTTATGTCTGCTATTAACTAGTTTGCACCTGAAATCCCTTGTCTTTCACCAACTTATTGTTCATTTAATCCATTTTTCCCAGAGATCCCTTCTATTGTGAATCAAATCGGCCCTACAACAGCTTTACATCATCACCTCATAAGCTTCCTTGACCTGTTTGACCCCATAGCCCAATTTATCTACATCTTGTTATCCAGTTTATGTATTTGATCAGTTTTATCCCTCGCAAAACTTAAAAACTAAAAACCAAAAAACACACTTCATAACTAGCCTAATATCAGAATACCGCAAGTAAACACACCGACATCTTTTACACATATAGAGAGAGCCCTCTCTGAGTCCAGGAAGGCTAGGTCCTTGGGCTCCAAAGCTTGGTTTGATGTTACATCGTCATTTGGCTCGCCAATCAGCCAAATCACGGGACCCTAACATAATGGCGATCACAGTGGGACCTATTGAGTTCATGATAGTCTAGCAAACTTTTATTGACTCCTTAGTCCTTCAAATTTTAACTTAAACCATCAGCCTTTAGAATCATTTAGTGTAAACTCTCTGCTTCACCATCTTAGCAAAGTGATGAATCAGGTTTATAACACTCTTACATCCTAGGCTGCACATAAAACTCAGAAAAAACCCCAAAATACTCCCTTAGATTGGGTTTTGTTAATATTGGTGGTGGACCATACAAATATACCTCAAAACAACTAAAAATCCACCCGGCGACTCCACTAGCCTCCAGTAGGCCTTACTATTTCACCAAACTCTAGGCTACTTTCCGATAGACCTTTCCCATCACTCACTAACATAGCAGGAGATGGTAAGACATTGAGTACATAATAGTCCAGCAAACTCTTATAGACTCTTTGGTCCTTTAGGTACCATAAACAAGCAAGCAGTCCATAGACTCATTTTTTAGAGTAAACTCTTTTTGTTCTCATCACCCTAGCAAAGTGTTGAAACAAGTCTAGAATACTTTAACAAACCATAGGCTGCACATATATTCAGAAAATCCAAAACATTCTCAGATTAGTTACTGGTGGTGGACCATAGCTATCTTCAAAAAAACAATCCATTTCCACCTGGCGACTCCACTAATCCATCCCTTCTATTTTTGACCATCCTTCACCTTAGTAAAACCTTAGAAAACCCACTCATCTAGATCATTCACCAATACATTCTCTCTAAACTCTGGATCTAAAATCTGGCTTCACGAAGAATCAATACCAGATCCCATCCAGACCCAAATCCCCCTATCATAGTAGATGACCCAGAAAAGATTCTGTGGCAAGCTTCCGAAACTGATCATCTAGCTACCGATAGATCCATCCGTAGAACAAGATCTGTACCTAAAACTCGCAATATCCTTCTAGATTCACCTTCGGAATTAGAGTCATCACAAGCTCTTCCCCGAAGCAAATCATATAGTAAGATAAACTTCGACGATCTTGAACCCCCGAACCCACCACCGAGTCCTATTAGAGAAGCTTCACCAGCCACTCCTCCTGATTTCCAGCTTCTTTATCAATTTGGCTCCTATCATCCCAGATTTGCTCAAAACCAGATCACTAGTCCAAGTTCATCCGCTACACCTGGTCAAACCACCACTGTTCAAACCACTTCATTTCAGCCTACTAGTCCTCATCTTGTACATCATCCATTAGCTCCAGTCATGGCAGCCTGGTACGCACCTTTGGTGTTGCCACCACCTTTAGCTCCCCTCCCAAACAAATATCAGGACAAGATCCCACACTTTACTGGAGAAGACACCACCACACCTCAACAGCATATAAGTAGAATGACTGATGCTTATGAATACCTAGAGGTACAAGACGAGACCGTCCGAATGAGAATATTTGCCCAAAGTCTTGGTGGTGAACCCAAAGCATGGTTCAAAAGCTTAGCTCCAAACAGCATCCATAATATCCCCGAACTGCATCAAATCTTCAGAAATAGGTGGGAAATCCGAAGAAACCCCATTCAAATCCTGTCAGAATATAACATTCTAAAACGAGAAAATGGGGAAAGTGTCCAAGCTTACTGTACTAGGTTCAACAGTGTATATAACTCCCTCCCACCTCATTTCAAACCTCCACTTGGTTTAGCTTTGGCAAAATTTCCCGAGGGTTTTGATCCGGACATGACATATCATTTGAGAGACAAAGATCCCCCTACCTTGGAGGAAATGCAACAAATAGCTATAAAAGCAGATGCCAACTTAGCTGAAAAAAGAGCTAGGACTAGATCAGAAAGAAAGGTCACATATAGGGATGAGGTCTCCACTTCGTCACCTTCCCTAGATCCCAGAATAGATGACTTAGTCAAATCCATGGCTAAAATGTGGGAAAAGATCAATGAAAAAGCTCCTGTTAGGGACAACCAGCCAAACCCTCCAATCAGAAACCAAAACCAAAACTTTAGGAGGGAACAGCCCCAAAACAGACCAAGGGATAATGACCAACAGATCAGGCCACCATTCAATGAAAACTATGTAGAAGAAGATGATAGGGACTTAGAACCTCTTGATGAACATCATTTAAACCTCATAGGGTCTGACAATGAAGGTGAGGTGTACCTCACCGAAGAAGAACAAGCCTTCTTTTCGCCTGATCAAGATGAGACCAATTATGAGGATCCTGATGATCCTGCCATAGAATTTCAAAATGCTATTGAAGAAGCCCACAGGCAATATGACCTTAGAAGCAAAAGAAACCAAGATAATGTCAAGAAAGGTAACTCTGATACTACTAAAACTCCAGACACCATCCTCAAAAAAGCATCAAGCAGTGACAAAATCAAGGTTGAAAGGACTGATCAAAGCCAAGCTAAAGTTACCCAAACTAGTCCTCTCTCATATACTCCTGATACTTCTACAAAGGTCACCAAAACAACTATGGCAAACAAAATCCCTAAACAAGGCCAACAAGCTCAGAACATAGACAAGGTCTCAGCTGAAAAAGCTGAAACAAACATATCTAAACTTCAAGTGCCTTTTAGCTTTGAAGGCGAAATCACTAAAATCAAAATCACCATGCCTCTTACTGAACTCATTTCCAAAAACTCTTATAAATCCCAAGTACTAAAGGTCTTAAATCTAGGGAATGATGCAAACACTGTTAATCTCACTGATGACATTCCTGAAGTATTGTTTGGTCCAAAGGTAGAGGGAAAATTCCAAGAAGGAGCTACTCTTCCATTTTACATTAGCCTAAACATTCACGACCAAATCCTCCACAATGCCATGCTAGATTCCGGCGCATCTCATAATCTTATGCCGAAGGTAGTAATGGAAAGGTTAGGCTTGGAAATCACAAGACCATACAAAGACTTGTATTCATTTGATTCAAGCAGAGTCCAATGCCTGGGTCTGATCAAAGACCTTTGCTTTAGTCTGGCCCAAATACCCGCGAAACATCTAATCATGGATATAGTAGTGGCAGACATTCCTCCCAAGTATGGGATGCTTCTATCTAGATCTTGGGGAGCCAAAATCCAAGGGAATATTCAACTGGACATGCCATATGCCACCATTCCTGTGTTTGGTCAGAACAGGATACTCTACCGCGAATCACACATGAAATACATGATTAGCAGCCAAGATAGGCCAGATAACATTCCAATGTGTTCCTTGCGCTCCGACTTAAACTCTTTCATTATGCATATTGATGTAAACATGGAGGAAGAGTCAGAAGAAACTGACATAGACTTAGATTCACCACATCAGTTGTCCCTGGTACCTTATAATGAACTGGACACTCAAAACTACCATGACCATGAACAACTGTGTCTTGAAGAAAGTAAGTTTCCCCTCTCCCAAGTAGGATTAGAGCAAGAAGCACAAACTCTCATGTACTATCAAGCAAATTGCTCTAGCTTTAATCAAACACCAGCAGTAACTTGTGGAAATTTCTTCCGGGTAAAAGCTTTAGAAGACCTTCACATCATAAACCTATTTGGAACCCGGGAGAAAGGGAGTTTAATGTTTCTACCATACCTCAAAGATTTACCATCATGTGACCCTCCTACTGCAAATAAAACTTTGACCATAACCTCAGTAGCTCAACATTTTGAGAAAATGCCAAATAAACTTTTTATGGGCAAGGATGACAGTTATAATCCTGGCATACCTGAACTACTGAAATTGGCTCATATTTTGTCTTTTCATGAAGAACTTAGAAATGCTAAAATCAGGAATCTCATGCAAAATACTAGTTTCTACAGGAAAAACAAGGGAAAACATTGTATCACTACCTTTTCCCCAAAGAACAACTTTAACAGAAACAAACACAGTAAACTGAGACAAACTGAAATGATCAAGGAGAAAACTAGTGGCCATAGAATTTGCTTTGATTTTAGGAATAATACTGCATCTCCATATAACAAAAATCAGGTTTTTCCTACTCAAGATCATGATTCACCAATTGAAAATGTTTCTAATCATGTATTCTTGCAAGATCATCTTTCAGATCATAATCATCAGATTCCTTTGCAAAGTAAACAACTTAAAGATTTTTTCCAGTTTGCGGGAGGTAAATCTGATTTCAAGTTCAAAATTGCTAAACCACCCAATATCAGAAATCTGTTCATAAGGGCCATGTTCCCAGTTTTAAATTTCTGTGTTCTTGCATACCTTGATGATGTCACTATCTATTTCAAGAATTATCAAGAGTACATACATTACCTGAAGAAAGCATACAGTAAGGAAAGGAGTGGAAATCAGATATTCAGAGAGGTACAGAGGGAGGATACCGGGCTGTTTAGAGATTCCTGCATGAATCCCTATGTCATGTTAGAGAGAGAAAATTTCCCAAATTTTTCTTTTCAAGAGTTAAGTGGGCCTAGGGTGAGAGGAGATCCTTACGAGGATAAGATGTTGAAATTCCGTCATTTCCAAGATTTTTGAGTTTGAGACACTTTCAGTCATTGTACATACCATTGTTTGAAATATTGAAAAAATAGAAAAGTCAAAAACAGTAAAAGATAGGAAAGTCAAAAACAGTAAAAAGCAGAAAAGAGGGCAAGTGAAGATAGAACAAAGGCCCCATGTTCCAAAAATAGTCTTTCGGAAAGCGAGCAAGTCTAAATGCCGCTACTAGTACTTCAATGTCTTGTTCAGCTATCTAGCCTAATCATAGCCGAGCATGTTTAAATTTATTTGCTGATAAGTTAGTGAGTGCAAAGATAGTCAACATTGTGTAAGATTGACTTATCACAGAGCTTAGATTAGGGAGAGATTCTGGTTCCACATGCCTAAAACAGAACCAAAGAGAGAAGCGAGGGATGAAAAACACATCGTACATCTTAGCCCCGCTTGTCTAGTTTCCTTTGTTGCAGAATAACATTTGTGTGCAGCTTGTCTTTATGCCGCAAATGCATGACAAATCAGACTGCCTAATCCTGATTTGATCATTTTTGAATTTCATGTTGTAGATTAGAGAATGAAATCCTGTCAAACCGCTTAATCTTGACAGTCGATCTAGTTTTAGGTAGAAAAATGAAGGAGTTCATCAGCTTAATCTGAACTCCCGGCAGATATAAGAGTAGAAATAGATAGTTTCATTTTGCAAAAAGAAAAATATGCATTGTCAAAAGGCTGCTAGTTCAAATGCGCCGAAGAGAAGAAAAAATGTTAGGAAAGATAGTGGGGTAGGTAGAAGTATCATTGATGTTAACCATGCTGTCACTTTTCAGAAATAACATCAAGAGAAGGGTAAATTTTGCGCCAATGGATAAGGCACTGGTCTTCATAAGCCAAAGATCTGAATTCTGGACACCTCCTGACGAGGAGCCGCCCTCCCCAAATGGAGCCACTGTTAGCCATCAGTATTTTTTACATGTTAGTGATGACTATATCTACAGCTGAGTTTTCTAGAAACTGATTTCCTTATGTCAATAAGTCATCCAGAAAACCCTCCTAAAACTTTTTTCACCTTTCTACCTTTCCAGTTCGCCCATGTCAAATATCAAAACCTCATATCACAATCCTATCCAGCTTCAGCCTTATTGGTCTGCCCATCAGCCTTAAAAGGCAAATCCACATCTGTTTCAATAGTCTCCCCTATGTTAGGAAGTGGCGTTTTAGGACATTTCACCTTTTGCAATCATCAAAAAGCCAAAAAGCCTCCATCTGCAATAGACCTACCATGACTGATCCCTTACTTTGCAAATGAAATTGACAAACAGCCTTAAGTCGCGCCACTCATATTCCTTAGGTCTCAGCACTGCATAAAGCCCAATCTCAAGCTGACTAGTAGGTTTTTCACAATGTTCTATGGTTTCTACAAAGGCAGGAAATATAACTTCATCTCAGGAGGAATTGCTTGATCTACACTTAGAGGAACAGCTGCTTCTAAATGTATTGTGAGCCTGAGATGAAGCTGCAAAACAAAAGTCACTCATCAGGACCTTACAGCTCTTTCCAGCATGAAAATCACAGTAAGAAAGGGTCGCCACTGTCTCAGCAAAGGGGTAAATTGTCAAGGCCCAGAACCTCCTTCATTTACAAGCAGAGGGTTAGGGCGCCTCCTTCATACATAAGCAGAGGGCGCAGGCCAGTGTTGACTCAGAAGGTTGCAAAAGTCCAGGTTTGCCTTTACTGAAACAATGAAACAATATCTTCAGGTCTCATGAATGTAATTGATGATCATAACATGAATGGAGCTTGAAATATGCTAGCTCAAAAGAAAGGAGAGTCTGATTTGATAAAAGAGATCATCTGAAACTTTCAAAATCATGTGAAATGATGAAATGAAGAAAGGCATGTCATTGGTGAAAATTCTAAAGCATAAGTACCCTGTCTATCCACAAGATCAAATAGAACAGATGATAACCAATGCCATTACACAGGCAGGAGAAAGTTCTTGGGTTTTCAAGAAAACACTGACCTTCATAGTCACAAAGGTTATTTTTCAAGTAAATCAATCATGAGATGAACAAGCCACATATCTAAATCACCCTTAGGACAGTGCAGGGAGACAATATTACTCTGGCTAGGGTTTCTGCTGACACACAATGATGCTTGCAAGTGAAGATGCTAAGACTGATGTTTTCCAAGTGGTTTACTTACCATCACCTTCAGAGAAAGGCTGTCTCGAAAAGAATTGTTAAAAAACCTTCAAATACCTTACCTGATGAAGAGCCTCCTCCATATATGAGCAGATGGCCAAAGCTACTGCAGGTTGCTGAAACTGATTGATACAAGAAAGCAG
This sequence comes from Pinus albicaulis, assembly GCA_034641835.2. Lineage (NCBI taxonomy): Eukaryota > Viridiplantae > Streptophyta > Pinopsida > Pinales > Pinaceae > Pinus > Pinus albicaulis. Next base: position 38,184 of record JAXQQM020092309.1, read on the forward strand.
TGGAAGGATACCAAAAAGGAACAAAGGTCATTACACAGATGAATGATAGTGCTGATAATGCAAAGGTATTGGTACTCCTATTTCAAAGAACTAGCTGACAGATTATACCTACAGTAGGAAAGAGACAATATTGAATATATGTGTGCCACTGATACCAAAAAGAAGACTTTCTCCTTGAGAAAAAGGTCAAGCAACAAAACAATATCATATACCAAAGGTCCAAAGAGGCGCCTTTCAAGAAATGGTGTTTACATCTTTTCAAATGTTTTTGGTGCATTATGAATAGCCCTTCCTTGCTAACAATCACCAAGAGAGGGAAACAGTGAACATAGTTCAGTCATGAAATGGTTCTATTGACAAAAAAGGGTTTAACACACTGATCAGAACAAAATAAGGACTGTGTATCAAAAAGCCCTGTTTTCATATTCTACAAGCTTGTTTTTTCAGATGGGGAGGCAAATGGGTATATGATCTTATGATTAGGCAGAAGGAATTTGTTTTGATGAATTATCACTGTTTATATGTCTTATAACAAGCACACTTGTTATCATTCCAGAGGGCAGATGTAGCACAGAACTGCATGAAAAAAGGACCTGCAGACAAGACCTTTTAAAACTTTGTCACCAAGAAGATTTCCCCTTTAAAGTTATTATTCACTGTGTTCCAAAGGTCTTTCAGCCTGTGATCATTGTTGGATAGTTTAAAAGGAAGAAAGCACAACCTTTATTTTGAGGGAAAAAAAAGAGTACTGTATACTATACCTACAAACAGAGATTTGAAAACCCACTATAGGAAAAAAATGAAGGAGTTGTCAAAGCAAAATGACAAATCACCTGTGTTATTGAAACACCGTAGCAGAAGTGGTGGAGTTGGTCGACTTAAATTGATCAAAGTTCAGAGCTCGGGGTCAAAGGGCGGTATATATATGTTCAAATAACAAACCCACTGTTTGAAAAAACAAACAGAGTTAAAAATTAATGTTAATTCCGAAAGGGTAAGTGACCGTTGGAGAGTTATGGTGATATAGTATCAAAGGGTAATTATGGTGTAAATTTTTCATTTTCAAAAATCTGAAGAAGAGCCCACGCCTCTCTAGCATCAAGACAAAGAAAATCTGGTCGGAAATTCACAGGTTTTCCCTAGAAAAAGCAGCGCGACGTGCCTGGGATTTGGCGCGACGTGCCTGGGCAGCAAAATACACGGGGCCCCTTCGTCGGCGCGACGTGCCTGTAGGTTGGCGCGACGTGCCTGTACAAGGCCGCCCGACCACACGACAGGCCGACCCGACAAGCTTTTCCTGCGCGACGGGTTTTCTCCAAAGGTTGCCGCGCAGCTATCCAGAGTGTCCAGTGCTTCTTTCATCCTTTCAAGCGGGCATCCATCAAAATTTGAGGTATTTTTATGAACTCCCCATCGATTGAAAGGTGTTGATAAATGACAAGAATGTTTGAAAGCCCCGGACCTTGCCATTATTATTCACGTTGAGATGAGGTAATTCCATCGTGATAATACTAGGTTTTATGGTTAGAAACCAGTTTGTGTCGTTTTCAAATCATGTATTGATTGACATCAGAGGTTTCAAGAACAGAGTGACTGTTGTCATTATCTCACCAACACACCTTTGTAGCAAATTGCCCCCTGTTTCACGGTATTTTGTCACTACTGTGAAAAATTGTTAACAAAGAGTTTCCAAAGGTGCAGAGTCATTTTCTAAAAGGCAGAGTTGTTGGTGGTTAAATGTTAAACATTGGAGGCAGGGGTCTAGAGGTGTTGATGGACTATTTAAACTCACAAATTTTAAAATACCTCGGTCACAGAATACTACCAGCTGCAGTCAGAACCGATTTTTCACCTGCTTAAGTCTCCGTCTCTCCTCTTCTTTCCACCGTATGGGATCTGCAGAAATTTGTTGACAGAGGGATTCTGAGGGTGAAATAGGGCCATTTTCTAGAAGGCAGGGTTGTTAGTAATTGGGCACTTGTTGATGATCAAAGTTTACATTGAAGCCAGAAGCACCAAAGTGGTGTTGGATTTCTCAAAACTTCACAAGTAAAAGGGGCCATTTTCTAAAGAACAGAGTTGTTAGTATTTGAAGTTAAGATTAAGACAGAGGTACAGGTTGAAGATTTGTTAACAGGGTTTTTCTGAAGGTAAACAGAGCCACTTTCTAAAGGGCAGAGTTGTTGATGGTTGAAACTTTAAAACATTAGAGAGAAGGGTATAGAAGTGTTGCTTGATCTTTTAACTTCACAAGAAAAGGTGTCCTTCACAAAGCACTGTGCACCGATTTTACAATCTAACTTGAGTCTGCCTTTCCTAGAAACCATATTGTATCATGTTGAAGACTTGTTAACAGGGTTTTTCTGAAGGTAAACAGAGCCACTTTCTGAAGGACAGAGGTTGTTGATGTTGGATTTTGACATCAAAGGCAGAGGTACAAAGGTGGTGATTGACTTCTCAAAATTCACAAGTGAAAGGTGTTTTCCTTAACACTGTGGGCTAATTTTTCACCTAACCAAAAGGTCTCCTTTCCTTCCACTGTATGGTCTCTACAGAAATCTGTTGACAGAGGTATTTTTCAAGGTGAATGACCTGAAGAGCAGGGTTATTATATTCGAGTTTTTTTTTGAAAACACAAATAACAGTGTAGGTTGGCCTCTAACAAAGTCACAAGAGAGGTGATTGTTCAAAATTGTGCACAGGGAATCTACAAAGCAGTTACCCTCGACAAAGCAGTTCTTACAATATGTATGTTGTTAAGAAAGATATAGCCATGTATCAGATTAGTAAAAGCTGTTACTGCTAAAGGGTTTATCTTAGCGAAGTCATTGCATTCTGGGTTCAAAATCACAGTAACTATGAATCGTCTGCCAGCTTTTGGTGGCTTTGTCTCAACTGTGAGAGTATTCTTCATAATGAAGGTACAGGCTTTCCAAGTTCGTTTCAAGTCGTAATGCCTCCAAAGCAAGATCACAGGAGCGGTCCACATAAGAGATATGAGCCTATCTCCACAGAAGAAATCAATGCTCACCCATCTGTGCTTTTCAATTTCCATGAAGTAGGCTGTCTTGATTTCTGCCAAAAGATAGAAGAAGTCAAGAGTTTTTCGCCACTAACACATTTGTGCGCTTTGAGATTCAAAGACAAACACTTCCAGTTAGCAGGTCTTGACTTCAAAATCTCTCCAAGGTATGTATCCAAAGCTACCAAGATCCCGTATCATGGTGAAAAGTGGTTTAAACAAGCGCATCTTGATTTGGAGGACTATAAACCTTTCATCAAGCCGGAACATAGGGAGACCATCACTGCTATTTTTCCTTCTCCTATCTTCTTGACAGTTATGCTCCACTGATGAAGGCCATAATGAGATATTTCACTTGTGAAGGGAGGTTTAGCCAAATATTTGCCTATCATGTTCGCTTGTTGATGCATTTTACCAGGAGCAAGCAATTAAACCTTCCATACTTTTTGTCCAAGAGCATAGAGAAGATGGCAGCTGCTGTCCCAAAGAAAGCTCCACCTCGGCAAATCTCTTCTCTCTTTCATCATTCCTTGATCAAAATCATCTTCTTGCACCAGCTGGAGAAGAAAGGGGTTTCATGGGAGTCCTTCATTAGCCATGCCGATTTCGCCACTGTTCCTCCTGCTCATGTGTCCCCGACTCAGCCTATCCGTCTCCCAGTGCCTTTATCTAGTAGGCCTACCCCTAAAAAACTCAAGATGATCACTGGGCAGCCAAGTACACAAGGAGAAGGAGAGGGCAGTGAGCCACAGGGAGAAAAGGAGGATGATGAGCAGCAACAGCCAGATTTAGAGGGACAGCAGCAGTTGGATATCATTGGACAGCAGTTAGAGGTTGATGAACAACATCAAATTCAGGGAGAGGGACAGCAGCAGATAGAGGTTGAAGAGCAGCAGGTTGAGCAAACACTTGAAACATCTTTTGAGCCACAAGCTGGAGAGGATGTTGAGGAAGGACAGCAAGCTGAGGCTGCCTCCTTGACAGTGACTAAAACTGTTCCTAAGAAGAGGAAATTGCCTAAAAAGACAACTTCTAGCTTGCCAAGGAGAAAGAGCGCTAGATTGGCCTTCAAAGGCAAAAGTACAATTGGAGAAAGCGCCAAGCATGGAGGTAAATCAGCTGTCATCCCTATCCCAAGTGATGACAGCGATAATGAGGCACGCATCCTTGAAAACCTCCTCATTCACAAAGAAGGGCAAGTTGAGGTGTTACAAGAAGATCTCCAAAGGGCAAGGAATTTCAATCATTTCTTGGAGGTTGAGAACAAACAAATGAAGTTTCATGCAGCCATTCATGAGGCAAGGGCCATCAAGTACAAAAAGGAGGCAGAAAAGGTGCAAGTAAGAATTGAAGAGCTTATTGGAGAATTTGATGATGAAGAAGAGGAGGACCAGCCTAGGCGAAAGAGGCCTAGAACCATCGGGCTTAGGAGAGCCTTGGAGAAACAGAAGGCTGAAGAACAAGCTCAATTTGAAGCTTTTCCTCTCACTACCCTCTTTGAGCGGGAAATTGAGGAAAACAAGGAAGCTTGGCTTGAGAGCGCTAACCAGCATTTGGAAACAAAGCTTGAGAAGGCAAACAGGGATCTTGAGCTACAGAGAAAGAGAACCCTTCACTTTCAGAAGCTAAACCAATTCGCCAGGCGCAAATTGAAGGTGGCACAAGAAAAACTGAAGAAATTGAAGGAGAGGCGCCTAGCACGGAAAGAAGCAAAAAGCATATCAGCCCTCGATATTTTAGCTTCAGCTTCGGAACATGTCTCTATGGACCCTTGAGGGTCATCCATGCCAATTTTGGGCCTGTTTCGAAAACTTTTTGTTTTTTTGGCATTTTTGGGGTTTTCGCCAAAAACTCATAAATACGCCATTTCAGTTTGAAGAGTCGTCAAGGGAGGAGGGTGATACCAATGGATTTCATAATTTCATGAGCAGCTCTCCAGCGATTTTCAGGGCATTTGAAGATCATTCGCCCCTCCAAATTGGCGAAAAACAGCCTCATTTTGCACATTCTGCCCGCCCTATCAGCAGTCTGCTTTTTCTGGGGTTTTTCACATAGGTACAGTTTTGAGGGACATTCAGAGATCAGATTGAGATGATTCCACTTGCATTGGAAAGCAGACACAGAGAGCTTTCCAACGAGCCATCATGAGCCCCATTTCGACATCGGGAAGGCTTCCATTTGCATCCAGCAAGTCCGGGGACCTTTTTTAGGCATAAATATGAAGTATTTTTGAAATTTTTGAACTCCAAAAATCTGCTTTTCCCAAATGTGCGTTAGGCTATTTTTATCACGGGAAAATCATGTAAAGTCAATATAATTTCCGTTTTTAGTAGTTTTTTAGATATTTTATGGGATATTTGTGCCTTGGGCTTTGCAAAGCCTCAAGGACAAGTTTAGATATTTTGACTTGGCCAATGGGATAGCTAGTTGCTCCATGAGGTTTTCCTCCTTCTAGCCTATTTATCCCATGGTTCTCATTGTAAATCAGAGGCTGAACTTGAGAGAAGAATTAATGCATTGGTCATATGAACTTTGAAGAATACACTTGAGTTATGATGTTTGGATTGCCTCTTGGATGCTTTTGAGGAATGTTGAAGGCTTGTTGATGGATTCCTTGACATGGTAGAATGGTATAGTGCTTCTTAATGTTGTTTTGTCTTCTAGTTTTCACTCATATTTTATTTTTCTTGCTGCTATAGATCAGTAAAGATTGATTTTGAGACATGCCCATGGAGGCACCTCAAAATCCCTGAATCTTCATAGCTTGATGTTTTCTTCTCCCTTAGTTATGCTAAAGAATTCTTAGCTGCTCTTTAGTAACCTATGGTGTTGTTGCTAAGTTTTATTCATCAGTTCCATGTATGTTGAGTAGGATGTATGGTTTGCCCTACCTACCTATCAGCTGCCCATAGTTCTGCCCACAAAACTTTCTCTTTGACTGATTTGTTGATCATTTTGTTGAACCAAGGAGGCCTAGTCCCGATCTAGCCCTTTGCCTAAAACTATGAAAACTTATTTGTCCAAATGCCCAATGACTTAGAGACTATGTTTAGGCGTTCCGGCATAGTTCATGAGTTGTTAGTTTGTCTCATGTGTTTTCCCCAAAGTCTGATAGCCATTTCCCGAAGTTAGAGGGTCTTATACCTCTATGTATGGCTGGAATGTTTGATTTCTATGTGTTGATTAGATTATAGTTATTCCTAGCATGATTAATGGCTTGCTATTACATGTTTATGTCCGCTATTAACTAGTTTGCACTTGAAATCCCTTGTCTTTCACCAACTTATTGTTCATTTAATCCATTTTGCCCAGAGATCCCTTCTATTGTGAATCAAATCGGCCCTACAGCAGCTTTACATCATCGCCTCATTAGCTTCCTTGACCTGTTTGACCCCATAGCCCAATTTATCTACATCTTGTTATCCAGTTTATGTATTTGATCAGTTTCATCCCTCACAAACTTAAAAAACTAAAAAAACCAAAAACACACTTCATAACTAGCCTAATATCAGAACATCGCAAGTAAACACACCGACATCTTCTACACATACATAGAGAGCCCTCTCTGAGTCCAGGAAGGCTAGGTCCTTGGGCTCCAAAGCTTGGTTTGATGTTACATCGTCATTTGGCTAGCCAATCGGCCAAATCACGGGACCCTAACAGACCTTCATATTACAAATCGACTTTCCTTTCCCCATTCTGAAAAACAAAAAATAATGTCATCCCTATGTCTCTATACAATTTGTGGTTTATTTGGATTCGAATTGGGCCCAATTCATGTCAATTCATTTCTCTGGATGTTATAGAAAAGTTGAGGTTGTTAGTCAGAAAATTGAACCTTGTTTCCGCAGTCCTCCATATTTTAAACATCAAAATTTTTGTAGTAGTATGTTCTTTGCCAGTATCTCTTTGTATTTTCCTCTGAGCCTCACTAAAAACCTAGCACTGGTTCCTAACTCCTTTATTCTTTGGTTGAGATTCAATAGGAATGGCAGGATTCATTGTATGTAGCTTTTTTTCGACTATCAAACCTTGGTTTTCATAAATTTTCTGTGGGTTTTCATTTGGATAAATCTTTGTCATTTTCTGTCAAATTATTTTCATGATCAGAGCTATCAATACTGCATGATTCTTTGTTTTATTTTGGGTAAGATGGGTAAGCTCAAATCCATTCAGTCTTCTGTCGGCTTTCAAAATCTGTCTCTTCGAGATTTAGTGGGGATAAAAGATCGGCATTCCATATTTCTCAGTTGGGGTAAGGGTTGTATTTTGGGTTTTCTTTATCAAGGGCTGTCAAAATTTATTCCGTGGCTGAATCATCTTTTGCATCAGTCTCTTCTTTGGAAAACTCAATTATCAAACTGGTTCACTGCGGTCTTATTTATTAACAATATTGATTATGATAAAACCCTATTTGTAAAGATTCTGGGGATTATGAGGACTCCAGAGGTATCCAATAGAGTTTATTTGGTTCATATTATTGATCCGTCTCTACACACAGGGCTCCTATCCAGGTTTTTTGGCGCAGATTCTTGTTGGCTCATCATGGTCAAAGGCCAAAATGGTAGAGGCAAACGTAATAGACAACAAATCAATTAATCTATTGGACCAAGTAAAAGGGGAAGGAAGACAAATGAGCAAATTCTGGAGAAAATAGTTGATGTGTATGAATCTGGGAATTTGGTTCATATACAAAATACAATACATGGTTGGGAGAGACAAACTGACAGTGAAGATGAAGACATGAAGGCACAGACTACGAAAATGGACTTCATACCAAACCCAGGAAGCAGAAGAGGTCGTGTCTCTCTCTTCCAACAATTATTTAAGACATATTGGAAAATTAAATGTGTTCTAGCAAAGGCAATGGCTAGCATGGAAGCAAAGGAAGACAAATCTTCTATGCTTTTTGAACTTCAAAAAATGAAACAAGACATTCATGAGATGGTGAAGGTTGCAATCCAGACAAATGCCAGAATTGGAAAGATAGAGTGACATCTTCAAAGTATGCAACGAGTGGTTGCTGGGCACAACAGCAAAGGCCCTAGCCCCTGTGGATTCTTCTAATGGAATTTTTGTTTAAATTATAGTTTCTTCTCATGTTTTTGGCGGATATTAGTAATATTTTTTGTTTTAGCTATAAATGTTATGGAAATAGTAAAGTGATAAAAGCAGTAGTTAGAAGAAAAAGACAATTCAAGTTTTGGTTAGCTTTTAACTATCTGCAGTGGCCAACAGACCTAGTTTCCTTCAGACAGGTTGAGGTTACCGCAACTCATACAATGTGTATAGAAACTTGCTCTATAAAAATATGAAAATAGAAAGGCACTACGAAATTTACAAAAAAAAAAAAAAATCTCTTAAGGAACCTAAGAATCTTATGATTAGTGAAAGACCATGTGAACCCTAAAGATGGGAAAGGTGTTTATGTCATCCCTTTCTCCTCTAGGAATGCGGAAAAGACGAAGCATCACATTTGCATTGAAGAGGTGAGACTCATTGCAAGGATTGATCATTTTCATCATTGTAAGTTTAGGAGTATTAGTAGGTCTTGGATCCCTACCTCGTATTCCTAATTTTTTATAATTAATATATATATATATATATATATATATATATATATATATATATATATATATATATATTTATTTATTTATTTATTTATTTTCATAAATTCTAGTATTCTTTTATTTCTTATTTATTTACTATTCTTTTTTTACCATATTATTTTATTTATATTTTGAATTTAAATAGAAAAATTAAGTTAACTCATTATTTTGATTTTATTTTTTCATTTTCTTATTATTATTTTTAGTTCTATTGTTTAGAATAATTAAATTAGACCTCATTATTTCTATTTTGTTTATATATTTATTTATTTTTATTTTTATTCTTTTTTTTTTTTCTGATTATTATTTTTTTGTTTTATTGTGTAGAATAATTAAGTTTGACTGGAGGCAGAGCAATGGAGCGCCTACGGCGTAGGCGAAACCCTAGGTCACCATGAACACAGTTCTCGACGGCTTCGCATATGCAATCGATTGCCTACCACTGTTCGGGGTGCTTGCAACTGACCGGCCGGCACTGCTGCTCACCGGGTATTTCACTCCATTTCTGGTATTTTTATCATTGTTTATAGCTCGTTTTTGACTGCCTGGGCCCCCATATCCGAGGTCTGTTTATTGTTTTATGTGGGCGGTCACCTGTTGATCATTGGGACGCGTTGCTGCTTTGTCCGGGGATTACAAATACCCTTGAAGCAGATCCTGGGCCCCCACTGTCTTGTCCGGGGTTTTGATATATACTTTGTGTGGGCTGCCATTTGTTTGGCTTGGGACGCGTTCACGGCGTTTTCGTCCGGGGGTTTTTCTTCATCTATTGGCAGCTGCGCCCGGGGATTTACTATTTGGTGTGGGGACGCCCTTGCACAGAGATTTTGGTTGTCCCTAGCTGGACCCATTGACGAGACCGGCTTGATCTGCTCCTGGCCTGACCTCTGGCTGGTTACCACAGTTTGTCAGGCGACCTACACATCACTGCTTCCTTGTATTTTTCTGCAGACATTTACCTTCTCCAGCCGGTTTTCATGGCTTGAAGGGTTTCCACACTATGTGCTCCTACGAGGATGAAGTGGACTATTCGGAGGACCCCCTGGAAGGGGTTGACATTTGGGGGTTAGCTACACCTGATGAGGTGGATGACATGTCGGACGTGGAACCATTTTCTGGCGCGGATGTGCCTATTCAGCCCACGCAATCCACCGTGGAGGGGTGCTCCTCACCCATGGGGGACCTGGAACAGTTGACATTTGGCTCTCCCTCGAATGAGGAGTTCGGTCTCTGGGCTTTCACACAAGACACCTTGGCAAATGTGGACATTGGAAGCTCCGCACTTTTCTCGGAGGCGGACTTTCTAGTGATCGGTGACACAGCTCATTTCTTGGCGCAGCGGCACATTGCTGGCCCTCCCACATCTGGGGTTTGCCCTTCTGAATATATTGCTGCAACTCATGTCAGTTCGGCCCCCATTACTACAGCGCTGACCTCTGGGGTCTTCACCAATATACCAGAGGACCTAATCGACCGGGAAAAGCATGTTTCTCCATCTGCCGATTCTGACGGGCCGGTACTGGGGGTTTGTCCGAGCATTAATCTGCATAAGGTCACTAAGAGCAGGTTAAATTACCGCACTAGTATTGGAAGCGAGAGTGGTATGGATGATTGGAACATTGTTGCGGCCAAGACCCTAGTTGGGAAGATTCGCGGCCGGAAATACACATCATCGCGGCTCCAACGGTGGACGCGAGAGATATGGAGTGATTCCCTTGACTCACTCCCGGTGGTCGGGGCCTTGTCCAAAGGCTGGTTCTCTCTCACCTTCGCCCGGCCTGAGCAATCTGATTGGGTCCTCAAGCAATTCTGGCATCTGGAACTGCATCCTGTCCACCTCAAACGTTGGGTGCCCCTCTTTGATCCAAAAAAAGAGAATGCAGGTGCAGGCCCCATCTGGATGAGGTTGCCTGGACTGCCTCTGCATTTCTGGAATGAGACTGCGCTTCGGAACATTGGGGGCCACTTCGGCCGGTATCTGGACCATGACCGCTCCTACCTAGCCACAGGCAACAGAGCAGTGGCTCGGATCCTGATCTTCCTTGACACCAGAGATGGCTTATATGAGAATTTTATTATGATGTTCGATGGTTTGGAGTGGCAGCAACCTCTAGACTATGAGGGCGTGCCCTTCCGATGTAGAAAATGCCAGGAGGTTGGTCATATATACAAATCTTGTCCAAGGATGGGTACTGACAGGATGCGCGCAAAGAAAACTTGTTTCATTGGCATACAAACTGAGCCTAACCCCTGCACCAGTCCGGATAGTGTGGGTGTGCAGCCGCGGGCAACAGTGCCTCCTGGAGATGGTGGGTCGAGCTCGGCGACATTGCCCACTTGGACCACCACACAGCCCAGATCCAGGCCTCAGGTATCGTCGGTGACTCCCCTGCACGATCAGGCCATACCGGGTACTGCTTCTTCTGATCCTTTTACTTCTGATTTTACATCTAATTCTCCTTCCAATTCAATGCCTTTTATTGTATCTGTTACTGAGAAGCACCTGTCATCTGCTTTCATCTCTCATTTTATATCATCGTGTATGTCTCACACTACATTAAATCTCCCGTCGGTTTGTTGCCCTATTGCCTCGGCCACCCCAACTTTCTCCCCTATTATACACCATTCATCTACTCTGCCCTCCCCTGGCCTATCTGCCACCTCTTCGGAGACTCATTCTTCGAAGCACAACTATTTCCTTAGATCCTTAACAAACCCTCAATCTGGAGAGGTTTTTGGCATTGGGACGGGACTGGGTAGCTTACCCTCCAAATCTCGTGGCAGACCTTCTGCCCTTGCAAAGGCCATTAAAAGGGCTAACTTTGAAGTGGAAGCAGGAACACAAGCCTCTCTTATGCGGGTCCTTAGAGCACGAAGACCCCTGAAGATTGTTACATCATGATTTGTCTCTCCTATAATTGCAGGGGGTTGGCCAACCCCGATAAGAGATTGGCCCTCAGAGAACTGTTAGCACAAAAACCTTTTGATATACTATTTTTGCAAGAAACGCTCGGGGGGGGGTTTGGAGGTGACTGAAACCTTATCTACAATCCTTCCTGATTGGTCCTTCATCACTCTTGATGCTCGTGGTAGGTCCGGAGGATGCGCTCTTGGCATCAACAACAAAACCACCCGAATGTTAAACTGCTGGGGCCGATCGGGTGTCCTTGCGATGGATGTTTTGTTTGGTAATTCAGAGATTGTGTTTACCCTGGTAAATGTTTATGGGCCCTGCTTTGACAGAGAGCAATTCTGGAACTCTCTATTGACCTACTCACACATTACCGTCCCCAATCTCATATTGGGTGGTGATCTGAATTTCTCCTTGGGCATTGCTGAATCTTGGGGACCACTTGCCTCCCCGGACCCTTTGGCTGAATTTTTTAACTCAGCGCTCAGTGATGCACACCTGGTTGACATTCAGACTACTAAGCTGCAACCTACATGGAGGAACAGGAGGACTGGTAATGCTGCATTGGCACGCAGGCTTGACAGATTTCTTATTAAACAAGACCTCCTCACTGTGTTGTCTCGTGCTCGTCAATGGGTGGGCTCAGGTGGCAAATCTGATCACTCGCCCATCATCCTGGAGTTTGAATGTGGCCCTCATAAAGCCCGCCCCCCATACAAATTCAACTCCAGGTGGTTACGTGATCCGGAGTACAACCAGCTGGTCACTCGGACCTGGAAGCACTTTAGACCTACATTGGATGATGACCCTGGTAGGGTTATTAATGAAAATCTTCTTAGAATAAAGGTCCTCACCATTAAGTGGGCACAGAATAAAAAGAAACAGGAAAGTGAGGCTCTGCACCGAATTGAGGTTAATATTGGCTCTCTCAACAATGGTGATCTGTTGGGTTACAGTAGTGAGGAAGCTAGGGCTCAACTCTTCATGCTTGAGACCGAAAAGGCCAAACTGCTGAAACAGAAGGAGGAAGATTGGAGACTCAAAATTCGAGCCATTTGGTTACAGGCCGGTGATGAAAATACGAAATTCTTTCAGCAGCATGCAAATGGTCGCAAGGCTGCTAACACCATTTGGGAATTGACTGATCGTAATGGCTATACTGCGAGAACACATGATCAGCTTGCTGTGTTAGGTACCAGACATTTCACCAACCTGTATAGGGCTTCTGCTAACATCAATCTCCCGGAGATCCTGCGCATTACTCAAAACTTCAAACTCTTCGTGGCACAGGACCAGCAGGATGACCTCAATTCCCCATTGACCATGGGCGAACTTGAAGGGGTTTTGAAATGGTTCAATCGGGACAAGAGCCCGGGGCCTGATGGCTGGCCCATTGAATTTTTTATACACTTCTTTGACCTCATTTCAACTGACCTCCTTACTATGATCGAGGATAGCAGGGTGCGGGGCAGGATATATGATGGATTTAACTCCACCTTTATTGCACTTATTCCAAAATCGGACAACCCTACCAGCTTCAATGACTTCAGACCCATTTCGCTGTGTAACTGCATCTACAAGATCATATCTAAAATTATTGCAAATCGCATCAAGCCTTTCCTGTCCGAACATATTGGAAAGGAACAATTTGCTTTTCTGAATCATAGGCAAATTCATGAGGCCATTGGTACTGCTCAGGAGGCCCTTCACTCCATTAAATCTCTTCGCCTGAAATCAAATATTCTCAAGATCGATCTAACTAAAGCTTTTGATCAGGTTGACTGGAGTTACCTACACCTCATCCTTATCCACTCTGGGTTTCCTCATACCCTTATCAACTGGATTATGGGCTGCATTTGTCACGCCACCTTCAGCATTCTAATCAATGGTACTGCTACTGATTTTTTCCATGCGGGGAGGGGTCTCCGTCAGGGCTGTCCACTTTCACCTCTGCTATTTGTCCTCGTCATGGAGGGCCTCTCTGTACTTATCAACGAAGCAAAAGAAAGGGGGACACTACAGGGGCTCCGGATCATTGACAATTTATATCTTACACACCTCTTATTTGTTGACGATGTTCTCATTTTTCTTAATGGCACTAGACAAGACTCGGTTCAATTTGATCTGCTCTTGAAATGGTTTTGCAGGGCCACTGGCATGGCTCCAAACTGCACCAAATCCTCTATCATTATGACGGGCTGCACAAGACAGGAACATGCCACCTCCAGGAATCTTTTTGACTATGTCTGCACTGATATTAATGGTGGACTCAAATATTTGGGGTACCTCATCAAACCAAATGATTATAAGACCAAGGACTGGAACTGGATCTTAGCAAAGATTGAGCGCAGAATCAACGTCTGGTACAATAGATGGTTATCAAGGGCTGGTAGACTCATCCTCATTAAGTCTGTACTGGAGGCCATACCGGTCTATTGGATGACCCTGGCCTGGATTCCAATTGGCATTACTAACCGGATTAAGTGCATCTGCAGACAATTCCTCTGGCGCAACCAAGGTAAGGCATCCACGTTTGCCTGGATTGCATGGGATCGTATCAATATGCCCAAAAAATGGGGTGGCTGGGGGTTAAAAGATCTTCATCTCTTTTCCAGGGCCCTTGCGGCTAAGATGTGCTGGCACCTAATAACTGGTCAGAGTTTATGGAAGGAGGTTATGGTGGCAAAATATATATCTCCACAAAGCCCACACGAATGGATCCGTGGCTGCATCACTTTACAAACGGGGGCTTCTATTATTTGGAAGGCTATAACAAGGGCAGCTCACATAATACAGAATGGCTTATCTTGGAAAATTGGTTCAGGATCTGCGGTTCGCATTGGCATGGACTCTTGGTCGGGGAGTGGAGATTATCATATACTGCCAGTATATATTATTGAACACCTCGCCCGCAGGAATGTCACATATTTGGCACAGATTGTTGACTGGGCACACACTACTTGGCGGGAACAAGCCTGGCTACAGGCGGGTGACCTTGGTATCCCTTCGGAAGGCACACGGGTCTGGCAACGATTCATATGGGCACTGAAAGCCACCAATATCCGCATCACTGATCGTGAGGACAATCTGATTTGGGCTATATCAAAAGATGGACGTTATTCTCCAAAGCTTGGCTACCTCGAACTCATCAAGCACAAGGAACCCCCCATTAAGGACTGGTGGTGGAGCACCATTTGGCAATTAAAATCCCCGCATAAGCACAGACTTCTGTTCTGGTGCATACTCAAAGATTGCATTCCCACCTCAGAATTCCTGCACAGAAGGTCCTTCTACAGGGCATCTCGATGCTGTTACTGTCTTAACGACAGTGAGGACGCCCACCACTTATTTCTGCAATGCAACAGTATCCAAAACATCTGGTCTAGGATTATTACTGATTTGAGATACAGATCCAATTGGGGGGGTGCCACACTATTCGATGCCTGGTCCAATTGGTGGCAGCGTGCTGCACACAGTCAGAAACTCCGTAATCTACCATTAATAGTGTCTTGGGAAATTTGGATGGGGCGAAACAATAAGATCTTCAAGGAGATTCCGATTGACTGTGATCGGATATGTGCAGCAGCTATTGCCACTTTCCGACTCATACCTGAGGATTGTACAAGTTGTAAGCCACCTCATGTGAACCCGGAAATCATCGATCACAGCAAGGCGTGGGCATATTTTGATGGTGCGTCCAACGCACAGGGGTGTGGGGGGGGCGCAGTACTCTATTTGAATGAACATCACTTTTTCGACATCAGAATGGGTTTAGGACCAGGAACCAACAGCTTCGCTGAACTACAGAGCCTCAGACTCCTTCTCACATTTGCTCGGGAGATTCACTGTGCATCCATCCAGATATTTGGAGATTCTCTACTTGTGACCAACTGGTTTAACAATCTAGCACATTGCCACTCACACACACTATCAGCACTTTTGAGTGAAGTTCACCATCTCAGAGTATTATTTGACTTCATCACAGTGACTCATATTTACAGGTCTCGGAACGAAGCTGCTGATCAACTATCCAAGGAAGCTTCGGAGTTGACTTGGGGTACCTGGCACATCACTGAACATTATGCTGGACAGATCTACAGATACTTTCACCGGCCTTTTATTGAGGAGGCTCCTCATTTTTTTGGACTTGTAGCTGTACTGTTATTATGGGGGATTTTGTTTATTTCCGCCCCTTTTCATATATTCGGCATGTATTTATTTCATCTTTATTGTTCCTACTGGAGTTAGTAAGTTATGCACCGAACTTGCTATGCTTTGATACATACTGATGATTCAGGTTTCAGGACTGTATGCTTACAGTTTTTGATTGTGTGGCCGACTGTTTTCTGTTTGTTTTGGACTGTACAGTAGTTTTACACTACAGCATATGTAACATGTAGCTGATCATTAATATGAAAGGTTACGAACTTTTTCTCTGTGAAAAAAAAAAAATTAAGTTTGACTTCATTATTTTTATTTTATTTATATATTTATTTTTATTTTTATTTTTTTCTCTTTCTTATTATTATTTTTTAGTTTTAATGTTTAGAATTAATTTAATTCTTTATTTACAAACAAATTTCATCTATTACTTTGTTTTCAATAAAAATTTGTCTATTAATTAATGATAAATCTTTATATTCTAACGGCTAGAAAACATATCTCTTCGTCTATTTATCTAATGCCATGATATTGTTATTCATTTTGTCTTAAAGGTAAACCACACTAGATGATTCGAAAAGCGTTGACTAAAATATTTTTATGTGATTTTTATTGAAAGATCTCTCAACATTCATAATATGTATTACAGAGGCTTGAATTCAGATAATTTATAACTAAATATCAATTTAATTAATTTAATAACTAATTTACTAAGGACTAATTCCTAATTTTAACCCTTGTAACATTATTAATTTTATTAATTCTTATAATATTATAAATTAATTAATTTAATTAATTTATATAATTAAAATAATTAAATACTAATTCCTAACAACTAGTTTATAACTAAATATTATTTTAATAATTAATTCCTTAACAACTAGTTAACTAACGATTATTTTAATTAATTTAATACCTAATTACTAATGGCTAATTCCTAATGGCTAGTTATGAACTTGATGCATCTTTGCTATTTATTCTTTAGCATTGATTGATTTTTTCTACTTTATCTTGAAGATTAACCCCATTAATTGGTTCGAAAAGTCAACCAAATCTTAATAATATGTTTAATCTAAAGACAATATTATTATTTACAATAATTATATTAATATTTATAATAAAATTATATATTCACATTTTTATTTTTTATATATATTTATTATTTATCCCTAACAAATTAAAAAGGTGAAATTATTTTTCAAAATAATTAATCAAAATATTAACTTATTAATTCACAAGAAAAGATGATAATAATAATAATAAATCTAATCCGAGTCATAACATTAAAGATGATAATAATAATAATAAATCTAATCCGAGTCATAACATTGATATTGAAAATGCTCATTCACTTACAAATAATACACTTCAAAAAGTTATAGTAAATTAAAGTTGTGAAATAAATTCAAAAAATTAATATTAAATAATTAATTTAATTTAATTATGGAATTATTAAATAAATATTTTTTAACTTTATATTATAATAATTAAATTGTAAAATGAATATGAATGTGAATGATAGAGAAAGAAATTATTATTTTTTATTAAAATTTAAAATTATATTTTAATTTTTTTTATAAATAAATTATTTATTACAAAATAATTATAATATATTATTTTTATAAAGTTATGATAATCTAATTTTTCATTTAAAAAAAAATAACATTTTCTTGGTTTCTATACGACATGCATGTATGGTGGCCATTTTGAGTGAAACTATTTGGTATACATGACTTAGAAATTAATCTAGTATTTTACATGAAAATTAAAGAGGAAGGATTGAAGAACATTTCATTATGGTTTATTGTGGTTTTGTGTGTAGATGTAGTTTTCGCCAATTTAAACATTCTTTTTCATCTTAATTTTTCTTCTCCTAGCATTTCTATTCACCGTTTATTAGTTGTGCCTCTCCTTAGCTAATACTTAACTGTAATACATACACTGTTTATAAGACAAATTCATGGCGATCAGAAAAAAGATTGTAAACAAGCAGTCAAATATTCATGATCATTATCAAATGTCTATATAAAAATGTTTATAAAAAATCTAGAATCACTCATCAACAATACCTCTTTTAAAAATAACCCTAAGCTTACAATGTAACTTTTTTGTGTGTCTACATATGAGTAAGAGATCAAATAATAGTTAAATTGATATGAGATTGGCACAATGCCCAGTAATCGGCTCTTAAATCTCTTCAGAATTTCTAACACTCTAGACTATTTATTGACATCAAGAATAAATATTTATTTTTCAAAGTTAAACATTATAACTTGCTTTGGTCAATGCTAAACTAATAGTACTCAACACGGAAATTTATTGCTAAAGTCTTGCCTTGGTAGGGACTAATAATAATAGAAATTATTTGACTATAAGATTTAGTAAACCATCTTTCGACCATTGTAAGGATCCATTTTATCTACTACGAAGGTTAGAGAATTAAAAAAATAAATTTATATAAATATTCATTTCAAATAAATTGATTTTCTATCTCACAAAGAGGGTTACTCACTACCAATGGTTGTAACTTTTACCCACAAGTATGTACGCATAAATTTGTCAAGGCTTAATAAACGACAAAGTTAAGCTATATTTTCGACCTTGTTATAACAAGATGAATAGTTGCAATGAAAAACATTACCTGGCTCTACATCTAATTACTTGATTCTCCCCGCACAAAACATACCCCACAGTGTAATATCTCCGCAAAAGAATTTTTTCTCCACACAACCACCTCTGCACAAATTCCTTCGCACAACTACCTCCACACTCAATAACTTTGCACAAGAATTTGTTCTCCACACAACCACCTCCACAAAACTTCCTCCGTACAACTACCTCCGCACTCAATAATGCCTTTCGGTTAGTCATTAAATCTCAAGTTGTTATTAATTGATGTGGGTCCCATATGCACTTGCATTCGTGATAGCGTGCAGGAAAGAAACAAACATTTACTAGGTTAAAATGATTTAACTTACACACATAATGTTTTTAATTTTTGACAGAGTACATAACTGTGGAGAATGGTGATTTATCTGTATTGCTCAGCACTCCCGCATAGTAAATTTCCTCCTTGTATACTTACCTACCACACCTGCTTATGTCACTTCGGCACCTCAAATCGAATCTACTACGTGAAGCATGTGTCATACATGCAAGTGGGTCATACATATGGCACTTTGCATCACCATTATGGCAACAAGTAAAATGGGGCCCACATAGATTTTAGACTCAGATAAAAGATGGAGAGGTGAAGCGAATACTTGAGCAATGGGTCATGGAAGACCCTCAAAGAACAAATAGCAATCTGGTGGATCTCGTAGAGCTATGATACCTTGAGATGCGTAACCATTTGGTTTTTAATGATATCATTATTATATGGAGGAGTTTATTTTATCGTATTTTCTTTTTCTTTTTCATTAAAATTTGGTGATACAATTTTTATTGTTTAAAATATGTTTTTAAATATTTATATGGAATAAGTGCCTTAAAAATCCCTAATAAACTATATTACTATGTTAAACTCAGAATGATGCATATATATAATACATTGGAGTGACCCTTGGTTTCACATTCGAAGCGGTCTCTTGGACTCCTCTTTGACCATCCGCCTTCCACACTAACCCTAGGAGGATTATGTGTCCAACATTCGCCCCCTTAATCCAAAGGGGTATGTTTGAGTCCAAGGAGAGAGTTGTAATACAAAATGGCAGCAATAGGCTGAATGTGCTCTCTGAAATGTTGGCATAAGGAGGTGTTTTAAGGATGATCACCAACACTAGAACGCTTAGTGCAGTTCCCAGAACTCTTCCAAATCTGGGAAGAAGTTAAGATCTTCTACTAGAGGAAGTGCTCCTAATGTTTTGAAGAGGGAGACCTTCAACCTTGAAGAAGGGAGTTTTATAACCTGTGATGGTTTAAGGATGACCACCAACTCTAGAATTATTGATGCATTTCCTGGAAATTCTCCAAAACTGGAAAGAAGTTCAAGTATTCTGCTAGAGGAAGTGTCCCCAATTCTTTGAAGAGAGAGAAGCTCAACCTCACAGAAATGTTTTAAGGTTATCCACCTATAGAAATTTGAATAACTGATATATTATTCACTGAGATTCTCCTGATCACACACTATTTTAGCTTCATGCATAATACAGAATCTCTTCTACCATTGATCATTAATTGCGGAAATAAAATCAAATGCATGCACACATTAAAACCATGAAAAATAACACATATGAACATAGTATTTAATGGGAAAGCTTAAAGATGAAAACCCCAACTATCTGTATATTATATTTCATGGAGATCATGTAACAATCATAGTACAAAGCTCCTCACAAGCTCTCATGCACACCCTCAATTGCTACACACTATCAAGCTAGATCTAGCAAAACACATGCTCCAATCTTTTGCCACTTGATAGCCAACCTCTATTGCGTTATCAATGCTATGGGATGGCTTCATTAAATAGATAAACCACCTGGCTTGTACTGCGCAATCCTCATGGGCTTCTCCACCTATCTGTGTGTTGCAAATAGCAACAGTATAGTCACAACTGATAGTTAACCTGCTGTTTCACCTATTTCTGCACTGGTCTCCACTGAAACTGTCCATGCACCGAAGTTAACTGATGCATTCTTTAGTTGATTAATGAGTTTATAATTAGTGAATTAATTAATAATTAATTCACACCACTCTCACTAATTGTATCAATTAGTTAAACTGAATACAAATAGCTCAACTATGTTTAGATTAGTTAAATTGAATACAAATCCACTAACTTCCTCAATCAACTCCACCAAAATCTGTCACATGAGTTCTAACCGAAGTATCCATGCAATATCTCCACTTAACCCTTAGGAATAGTGTAATTCCTTCTGTCAGCTCCTGTGCCACATCTGTGCACTTAACTGAAGTGCTCCAAGAGAATAAGATAATGTTTAGAGTCTAAATATTATTAAGAACTAATAATATTCGACATATCTATTTTTAGACTGGCAATCTAAAAATAGATTCTACCCAGTATGTCTAAAAATAGAAGTCCATCTATTTTTTTCCGACTTGACCAACCATCCACAAATAGCATCCTGCAACTCATAGAACATGATCCATATGTCTAAAAATAGACTTTGCACCAAAAATAGCCTGCGGGCTCACTGAGTGAAGGCGACTTCTTTCCACTAAGCTCATCATCTTGTTGCAATTTCAACACTCCCTCTCAACAAGATAAGGATTATCTGCAACCACTATCCTGCCCCTATGGTATTCGAATTTGGTCCTGGTGAGTGCCTTCATCAAGATATCAACATCCTGATCCTCCGTAGGAATGTATGAAAGTAACATGATCTTCCGCTGCACACAATCTCTGATATGATGATACCGGATGTCAATGTGTTTAGATCTATCATGAAATACTGGATTAACCGAGAGTTTGATGCAACTATGATTATCACAATAAATCATAGTAGGCTCTAAGTGTGAACCGAACAACCCGACCAGGATCTTCCTCATCCATATAGCCTCGCATGCAGCCAAACTCGCTGCCATATACTCGGCCTCTGTTGAACTGAGTGCCACAGATCTCTGCTTCCTGCTGTACCAAGAAACTGCTGTCGACCCGATACTGAAAATCCCTCCAGATGTGCTCTTTCTGTCCGTTGGGCTCCCTGCCCAATCTGCATCCGTGAAGCCACATAGCTTCACCTCATCCGACTGTCTGTACCACAATCCATATCCCGATGTGCCTCTAAGATATCTCAATACATGCTTCCCCGCCTTCCAAAAGAGCTTGGTTGGCTTAACCATAGCTTGTGAAAGCTGGTTAACAGCATAGCATATGTCGGGTCGTGTATTGACCATATACATAAGCGACCCCACCAACTGTCGATAAACAGTGGCATCCACTACCTCCGCTGAAGTAGCATCCTCCTTCCTCCATCCACCAGGAAGAGGAGTATCAACAGGCTTGCGGCCATGCATGTTGAACTTCTCCAGTATCTCCCGGGCATACTTACCCTGAGAAACAAATAGTCCACCACTGCGCTGCCAAATTTCCAATCCCAGGAAATAATGAAGGAGGCCCAAGTCCTTCATCTCAAACTCTTTTGCAAGATCCTCCTTGCATGAGAGTATCAACAGCTCATCACCTGTCAAAATCAAATCATCTACATAAAGTATAATGATCAGCAACTTACCCTCCACCACAATCTGGTATAGGTTAGGATCCGCCTCACTCTTGGAGAATCCAAGTTCGGTGAAATAACTGTCTATCCGTGTGTACCAAGCACAAGGTGCTTGTTTCAATCCATACATCGCTCTCTTGAGCCTGCACACATGCGACTTGCTGCTGAAGATCTCGAAACCTTCGGGCTGCTCTATGTACACCTCCTCCTCAATGACCCCATTGAGGAATGCAGTCTTCACATCCATCTAATGAAAGTGCCACCCCATCTGTGCTGAGAGAGCAAGAAACATACGTATGGAAGAATACCTTGCGACAGGTGCAAAGGTCTCCTCATAATCGATCCCCTCAATTTGTGAAAAGCCTCGGGCAACAAATATTGCCTTATACTTCTCCACACTCCCGTCATCTACCTGCTTCACTTTGTAGATCCATCTCGAACCCACCATTGATTTCCCCTCCGGCCTTGGGAAAATCTCCCATGCACTGTTTCTGACAATCGAATCATACTCTTCCACCATGGCATCTACCCATGCGGGGTCCTCCACAGCTTCCTCGAAAGAGGATGGCTCCATCACGATACACTTGCTCATAAGAGCCATGTATCCAGTATACCGGTCAAGTGACTGTCTTTGTCTGCGCTATGATGTAGGTGCTCCTACAACCTTCTCTGCATCTTGAGCCAGTCGCTCAGCTTCTGTAGTGTGCTTCTGCCCTCTGATGGTTGGCGCTGCCTGAGTGGTCTCTTCCACTCCACGAACCTAATCTTGTGGCTGATCCACATCTTGAGACTCATCCTTAGGAACTAATAGCTCCTCATCTTCCTGCAAGTGTGGCTCCCTCTCAAGCGAACACTTCATGGCTTTCTCCTCCTGAAATTTGATATCCCGTCACACAACAGTCTTGCGACTGTCTAGAAAATTCACACGATAGTTGTGGGGCGTATCAGTGTACCCCATAAATATCCCAACCTTTGCGGTCAGCTCCAGCTTCTTCCTGGCATCCTTCGTCACATGCATGTACACAGGTGAACCAAAAATCCTCAAATGGGAAATATCATGCCTTTTGCCAGAAAACGTCTCCTCCGGTGTACTCATGCCAAGTATCTTGTGAGGACAATGGTTATTGCATGCCTCCGCCCACAAGTGAAGGGGTAGGCCCTGATCATGCAACATCGCCCGTGCAGCACCCACGATCATTCTGTTCTTCCGCTCAGCAACCCCATTCTGCTGTGGGTTATGGGGTGCTATGAGCTCTCTTCGAATCCCTTCTGCGCTACAAAAGTCTTTGAATTCGCCAGAGATGAATTCACCACCATTGTCGCTCCTAAGAGCCTTCACATGCTTCCCTGATTCCTTCTCAACCAGCGCCTTGAACTCACAGAAATTTGAGTATGTCTTGCTCTTCTTACGCATGAAGAAGATCCAACACTACGAGAAAATCATCAACAAATATCACATAATACACATGCTTTGCTATCGAAGCTGCGAGAAAGGTCCACACACATGCGGCAATTCTCTCAAGGATCGTCATGGGCGCAGCTATCCTTCGTGAAAGGTGGCTTTCACAAATTTTCCCAAGGTACACCCCTTGCACTGATCTGACTGTGCAAGAGTGCCTTTAGGAAGCCCAGTAGAAATCTGCTGTAGTATCTTCAAAGCTCCATGGTGAAGGTGGCCCAATCTCCGGTGCCACAACTCGCCATCATCCCAGCTAACCACTCCTTCTGCCTTGCCTGCCATTGCTGCACAGCCATCTACCTGCAATTGATAAAGGTTCTGAACTCGAACCCCTATCCTCTGAGTCTCACTAGTTGCCTTACTTTGCAGGAAAGCCTTTCCCTCGCTAAAGACAACATCATATCCCTTGTCTTCTAACATCGCCACAGAGATAAGATTCTTCTTCAATCTTGGAACATGCATCACTTCCTTCAATACGAAGGGTTTACTAGACTCCCTCTCAAAGCAAATGGTACCGATACCGGTCGCACTGTATCTACTATCATCGCCCATCTCGATGTGCACTCCAAGATCTTTCTCATCCAGATTAGTAAACAAATCTCGATCTCCTGTCATGTGAAAAGACACACCACTGTCAAGAAACCACACTGAACCCATCATACTTGAGACCAAGCATGCGACCAACGAAAAATCTAGCTCAAACTGTGAGGCTAAGCCCTCTCTAGCTGTAGTCCCAGCAACCTGCTTATTTTTCTTCTTCTGTGGACAATTTGTGGCGTAATGTCCATGTTGGTGACAGTGAAAGCACTTCACCTTGGACATGTCCTGCTTCTTTCCTTTCGCACCAGATTGATAAGCTTTCTTGCTCTTCCCCTTATTTGCTTTGGCAGCCACAACGAAATTCTCTTCATCAGAGTTCTTTGATGAAGATCCGTCCCTGGTACTCCTCCTTATCGCCTCTTGCACAAGATCCAACCAAAGTCGCTCCCATCCTGGCAATTTCTCCCGACCATTGATAGAGTCCTGATAGGAGTGCCAACTCTTCAGAAGCCAAAGGAGAGCCAAGCTCGCCAATTCCTCATCATCAACAGTAACCCCCACACTTCCAAACTCATCCCTGCATTGGATGAACTTCATGAGGTACTTGGGCATACTGTCGCCTTTCTCCATCTTTATGTTCCTAAGTTTGTCCTTGAGCGCCAACTTCCTCTAGTCGCTCTTGCTTTGGAATAAATCTGTCAAAGATTTCCACATCAAGAATGGAGAAGATTTCCCATGAAGTCTGGGTACTATGTGATCCTTCACACCTTCCAATAGAATCCTTCGACACTTTGCTATCTTCTTTTGCCATGCGTCAAGTACAGCAGCATCACTAGAAGTAGGCTTTGGAATTTCTGCATCTATGAACTCCTTCAACCCATTGTCATCCAACACCAACTCCATCCTGTCCTTCCATGCAATATAATTCGAGCTGCCCTCAAGGGCATACTCCAATCACAATCCGTTGAAATACATCTCAACTTCGACACCAAGAAAACACTACTGCAAATTCGAATTCCACCAGCACAAAACTCAACCGCTTTAATGTTTTGCAATTTCTCCAATGATCAATATCGCTCTGATACCATGTATAAATTTTAATAACTGATATATTATTCACCGAGATTCTCCTGATCACACACTATTTTAGCTTCATGCATAATACAGAATCTCTTCTACCATTGATCATTAATTGCGGAAATAAAAACAATTGCATGCACACATTAAAACCACGAACAATCACACATATGAACACAGTATTTAATGGGAAAGCTTAAAGCTGAAAACACCAACTATCTGTGTATTATATTTCATGGAGATCATGTAAAAATCATAGTACAAAGCTCCTCACAAGCTCTCATGCACACCCTCAATTGCTACACACTATCAAGCTAGATCTAGCAAAACACATGCTCCAATCTTTTTCCACTTGATAGCCAGCCTCTATTGCGTTATCAATGCTATGGGATGGCTACATTAAATAGATAAACCACCTGGCTTGTACTACGCAATCCTCATGGGCTTCTCCACCTATCTGTATGTTGCAAATAGCAATTGTATAGTCACAACTGATAGTTAACTTGCTCTTTCACCTATCTCTGCACTGGTCTCCACTGAAACTGTCCATGCACTGAAGTTAACTGATGCATTCTTTAGTTGATTAATGAGTTTATAATTAGTGAATTAATTAATAATTAATTCACACCACTCTCACTAATTGTATCAATTAGTTAAGCTGAATACAAATAGCTCAACTATGTTTAGATTAGTTAAACTGAATACAACTCCACTAACTTCCTCAATCAACTCCACCAAACTCTGTCACATGAGTTCTAACTGAAGTATCCATGCAATAGCTCCACATAACCCTTAGAAATAGCGTAATTCCTTCTTTCAGCTCCTGTGCCACATCTGTGCACTTAACTGAAGTGCTCCAAGAGAACAAGATAATGTTTAGAGTCTAAAAATTATTAAGAACTAATAATATTCGACATATCTATTTTTAGACTGGAAATATAAAAATAGATTCCACCCAGTATGTCTAAAAATAGAAGTCCATCTATTTTTTTCCGACTTGACCAAACATCCACAAATAGCATCCTGCAACTCATAGAACATGATCCATATGTCTAAAAATATACTTCGCGCCAAAAATAGCCTGCGGGCCCACTTATTGAAGGCGACTTCTTTCCACTAAGCTCATTATTTTGTTGCAATTTCAACACTCCCTCTCAACAAGATAAGGATTATCTGCAACCCCTATCCTGCCCCTGTGGTATTCAAATTTTCTCCTCGTGAGCGCCTTCATCAAGATATCATCATCCTGATCCTCCGTAGGAATGTATGAAAGTAACATGAACTTCCGCTGCACACAATCTCTGATATGATGATACTAGACGTCAATGTGTTTAGATCTATCATGAAATACTGGATTAACTGAGAGTTTGATGCAACTCTGATTATCACAATAAATCACAGTAGGATCCAAGTGTGAACCGAACAACCTGACCAAGATCTTCCTCATCCATATAGCCTCACATGCAGCCAAACTCGTTGCCATATACTCGGCCTCTGCTGAACTGAGTGCCACGGATCTCTGCTTTCTACTGTACCAAGAAACTGTTGTCGACCCGATACTGAAAATCCCTCCAGATGTGCTCTTTTTGTCCGTTGGGCTCCCTGCCCAATCTGCATCCGTGAAGCCACACAGTTTCACCTCATCCGACTATCTGTACCATAACCCATATCCCGATGTGCCTCTGAGATATCTCAATACATGCTTGCCTGCCTTCCAGAAGAGCTTGGTTGGCTTAACCATAGCTTGTGAAAGCTGGTTAACAACATAGCATATGTCGGGTCATGTATTGACGGATACATAAGCGACCCCACCAACTGTCGATAAACAGTGGCATCCACTACCTCCGCCGAAGTAGCATCCTCCTTCCTCCATCCACCAGGAAGAGGAGTGTCAACAGGCTTGCAGCCATGCATGTTGAACTTCTCCAGTATCTCCCGGGCATAATTTCCTTGAGAAACAAATAGTCCATCACTACGCTACCAAATTTCCAATCCCAGGAAATAATGAAGGAGGCCCAAGTCCTTCATCTCAAACTCCTTTGCAAGATTAGCCTTGCATGAGTGTATCACCAGTTCATCACCTGTCAAAATCAAATCATCTACATAAAGTACAATTATTAGCAACTTACCCTCCACCACAATCTGGTATAGGTTAGGATCCGCCTCACTCTTGGAGAATCCAAGTTCGGTGAAATAACTATTTATCCGTGTGTACCAAGCATGAGGTGCTTGTTTCAACCCATACAGCGCTCTCTTGAGCCTGCACACATGCGACTCGCTGCTGAAGATCTCGAAACCTTCGGGCTGCTCTATGTACACCTCCTCCTCAATGACCCCGTTAAGGAACATAGTCTTCACATCCATCTGATGAATGTGCCACCCCATCTGCTCTGAGAGAGCAAGAAACATCCATATGGAAGAATACCTTGCGACAGGTGCAAAGGTCTCCTCATAATCGATCCCCTCAATCTGTGAAAAGCCTCGGGCAACAAATCTTGCCTTATACTTCTCCACACTCCCATCAGCTGCCTGATTCACTTTGTAGATCCATCTTGAATCCACCATTGATTTCCCCTCTGGCCTTGGGACAATCTCCCATGCACTGTTTCTGACAATTGAATCATACTCTTCCACCATGGCATCTACCCATGCGGGGTCCTCCACAACTTCCTCGAAAGAGGATGGCTCCATCATGATACACTTGCTCATAAGAGCCATGTATCTAGTATACTGATCAGGTGACTGTCTTTGTCTACGCTGTGATGTAGGTGCTCCTACAACCTTCTCTGCATCTTGAGCCAGTCGCTCAGCTTCTGTAGTGCGTTTCCGTCCTCTGATGGTTGGCACTGCCTGAGTGGTCTCTTCCACTCCATGAACCTCATCTTGTGGCTGATCCACATCTTGAGACTCATCCTTAGGAACTAATAGCTCCTCATCTGCATGCAAGTGTGGCTCCCTCTCAAGTGAACACTTCATGGCTTTCTCCTCTGAAATTTGATATCCGGGTCGCACAACAATCTTGCGGCTCCACGGAAAATACACACGATAGTTGTGGGCGTATCGATGTATCCCACAAATATATCCCAACCTACGGTCGCTCCATTCTTCTTGGCATCCTTCGTCACATGAATGTAAATAGGTGAACCAAAAATCCTCAAATGGAAAATATCAGGCTTCTTACTAGAAAATTCCTCCTCAGGTGTACTCATGCCAAGTATCCTGTGAGGACAATGGTTCTGCACATATACTGCATTATTGTATGCCACCTCCCACAAGTGAATGGGTAGGCCCTGATCATGCAACATCGCCCATGCAGCACCCACGATCATTCTGTTCTTCCGCTCAGCAACCCCGTTCTGCTGTGGGTTATGAGGTGCTATGAGCTCTCTTCGAATTCCTTCTACGACCCATAAAAAATCCTTGGGGTCGCCGAGTGGATTCACCACCATTATCAGTCCTAAGAGCCTTCACTTGCTTCCACAGTTCTTTCTCAACGATGCCTTGAACTCACAGAACTTTGAGTATGTCTCACTCTTCTTCTGCATGAAGAAGATCCAGCACTTACGAGAAAAATCATCAACAAATATCACATAATACCTGTGCTTTGCTATCGAAGCTATTGAGAAAGGTCCACACACGTCTGTGTGAATTCTCTCAAGGATCATTGTGGTGTGACTATCCTTCTCGTGAAAGGTGGATTTCACAAATTTTCCCAGGGTACACCCCTTGCACTGATCTGACTGTGCAAGAGTGCCTTTAGGAAGCCTAGTATAAATTTGCTGCAGTATCTTCAAAGCTCCATGGTGAAGGTGGCCCAATCTCCGGTGCCACAACTCGCCATCATCCCGGCTCACCACTCCTTCTGCCTTGCCTGACATTGCTACACGACCATCTACCTGCAATTGATAAAGGTTCTGAACTCGAACCCCTATCCTCCGAGTCTCACTAGTTGCCTTACTACGCAGGAAAGCCTTTCCCTCACTAAATACAACATCATATACCTTGTTTTCTAACATCGCCACAGAGATAAGATTCTTCTTCAATCCTGGAACATGCATCACTTCCTTCAATACGAAGGGTTTACTAGACTCCCTCTCAAAGGAAATGGTACCGATACTGGTTGCACTATATCTACCATCATCGCCCATCTCGATGTGGACTCCAAGATCTTTCTCATCCAGATCAGTAAACAAATCTCGATCTCCTGTCATGTGAAAAGACACACCACTGTCAAGAAACCACACTGAAACCATCATACTTGAGACCAAGCATGCAATCAGCGAAAAATACAGCTCAAACTATGAGGCTAAGGCCTCTCAGATGCAGTCCCAGCAGCCTTCTT
Organism: Pinus albicaulis; assembly: GCA_034641835.2. Lineage (NCBI taxonomy): Eukaryota > Viridiplantae > Streptophyta > Pinopsida > Pinales > Pinaceae > Pinus > Pinus albicaulis. The sequence continues at coordinate 67,484 of JAXQQM020092309.1, forward strand.
ATTTTTCTTCTTCTGTGGACAATTTGTGGCGTAATGTCCGTGTTGGTGACAGTGAAAGCACTTCACCTTGGACATGTCCTGCTTCTTGCCTTTCACACCGGATTGAGAAGCTTTATTGCTCTTCCCCTTCTTTGCTTTGGTAGCCACAGTGCAATTCTCTTCATCAAATTTCTTTGATGAATATCCATCCCTGGTACTCCTCCTTATCTCCTCTTGCACAAGATCCGACCAAAGTCGCTCCCATCCTGGCAATTTCTCCCGACCATTAACAGAGTCCTGATAGGAGTGCCAACTCTTTGGAAGCCTAAGGAGAGACAAGCTCACCAAGTCCTCATCATCAACAGTAACCCCCAAACTTCCCAACTCATCCCTACATTGGATGAACTTCGTGAGGTACTTGGGCATACTGTCGCCTTTCTCCATCTTTATGTTCCTCAGTTTGTCCTTGAGCGCCAACTTCCTCTGGTCGCTCTTGCTTTGGAATAAATCTGTCAAAGCTTTCCACATCAAGAATGGAGAAGCTTTCCCATGAAGGCTGGATACTATGTGATCCTTCACACCTTCCAACAGAATCCTTCGACACTTTTCTATCTTCTTTTTCCATGCATCAAGTACGGCAGCATCACTAGAAGTAGGCTTTGGAATTTCTGCATCTATGAACTCCTTCAACCCATTGTCATCCAGCATCACCTCCATCCTGTCCTTCCATGCAATATAGTTTGAGCTACCCTCAAGGGCATACTCCAATCGCAATCCATTGAAATACATCTCAACTTCAACACCAAGAAAACACTACTGCAAATTCGAATTCCACCAGCACAAAACTCAACCGCTTCAATGTTTTGCAATTGCTCCAATGATCAATATCGCTCTGATACCATGTAGAAATTTGAATAACTGATATATTATTCATCGATATTCTCCTGATCACACACTATTTTAGCTTCATGCATAATACATAATCTCTTCTACCATTTATCATTAATTGCGGAAATAAAATCAATTGCATGCACACATTAAGACCACGAACAATCACACATATGAACACAGTATTTAATGGGAAAGCTTAAAGCTGAAAACCCCAACTATTTGTGTATTATATTTCATAGAGATCATGTAAAAATCATAGTACAAAGCTCCTCACAAGCTCTCATGCACACCCTCAATTGCTACACACTATCAAGCTAGATCTAGCAAAACACATGCTCCAATCTTTTGCCACTTGATAGCCAGCCTCTATTGCATTATCAATGCTATGGGATGGCTACATTAAATAGATAAACCACCTAGCTTGTACTACGCAATCCTCATGGGCTTCTCCACCTATCTGTGTGTTGCAAATAGAAACTGTATAGTCACAACTGATATTTAACCTGCTCTTTCACCTATCTCTGCACTGGTCTCCACTGAAACTGTCCATGCACTGAAGTTAACTGATGCATTCTTTAGTTGATTAATGAGTTTATAATTAGTGAATTAATTAATAATTAATTCACACCACTCTCACTAATTGTATCAATTATTTAAACTGAATACAAATAGCTCAACTATGTTTAGATTAGTTAAACTGAATACAACTCCACTAACTTCCTCAATCAACTCCACCAAACTCTGTCACATGAATTCTAACTGAAGTATCCATGCAATAGCTCCACATTACCCTCAGAAATAGTGTAATTCCTTCTGTTAGCTCCTGTGCCACATATGTGCACTTAATTGAAGTGCTCCAAGAGAGTAAGATAATGTTTAGAGTCTAAATATTATTAAGAACTAATAGTATTCGACATATCTATTTTTAGACTGGAAATATAAAAATAGATTCCGCCCAGTATGTCTAAAAATATAAGTCCATCTATTTTTTTCCGATTTGAACAACCATCCACAAATAGCATCCTGCAACTCGTAGAACATGATCCATATATCTAAAAATAGACATAGTCTAAAAATAGACTTTGCGCCAAAAATAGCCTGCGGGCCCACTTAGTGAAGGCGACTTATTTCCACTAAGCTCATCATCTTGTTGCAATCTCAACACCACCAACCAATGGCATGCTCATGGGCATCTGTGTCTCTAGATACAACTCTGAATCTGGAATGGTAGGTTGTGGCTTAGGGTCACTTGAACTCTTGTGTCTCTTGCTACAACTTTAAATCTGGAATGGCAGGTTGTGGCTCAAGATCGCTTGAACTTCTGTCCCTGGCTACAACTCTGAATCTGGAATGACAGGTTGTGGCTCAGGATCGCTTGAATTGTTGTGTCTCTAGCTTTGAATCTTGTAGATGACCATCATTTCCACCCCTGTCAGATACAGGGTGAGATGATGACGAAAAATCAACTGCAAGACTATTCAATACTCTAGAAAAAGTTCTGACATATGACCGAAACATCTTCTTGGCTATTGATGCCCATTTCCAATAAGAAATCCACCTAAGATGAATCTTTGTTCTTGTAGGAGGCTTGATTTTTAAGCATTTATGTGAAGAATGAGTGTGGTGACCACAATGCTTTCACAGATGAAGATCGAAACAATGATCTTTCATATGGCCAACTCGGTCATAGTGTTGGCATTTCTTTATCAATCTGTTGTGGAAGAGGAGCAGAATCTAGAATAGCTGAAGGTGAACTGTCATAAAGAAATATTTCACTTTGAAATTTGATGAGCTTGGAATAGTCTAGAATATGAAAGGACACCTCCTTGTCATATCCAAGACTTGTTCTATGCTTGTTATGGACAATCTCTTCCCAAGGTCTAATGATAGGCTTGGGAAGTGCAGACTGGATTTATGCATTTGCATGTAACTTCGCCGCTTCATTGGGCATTGGATCTAAATCAACTTCAATTTTATATTCTTGGTGCCGATGGCTCAATGTTCTGAATAGAAACAGGTTCCGAATGATGACTCTGCTGCTGTAATTCTTTTTGCTGAAGTTTAGATTCAAACTCCAAAAATTCTATCTTCTCTTGTGCATTTTGTAGAAAGGTTCTGATGTCAACAAGAGAAACTTTGTTGATTCTTACTGTATCATGATAAAAAGAATGTATCGAAATTTTTAAGAACTCTAAGACTTCACCAATTCTCGCTATTTTATCCACTGTCAAAATTACACTTAAAAAAAATAAAAAATCACAACTATGAACCCCTAGAGAAAAGACAACACTCGCAATCATCAAGTAACACTCACTCACAAAAATCATGGCAAGACCCCCTTCATTGGTGGACTCTATGTACAAACTGCAATAGATAATATCCAATATATAGGTGATGTGGGAGAGATAGATGTAGGTAATAAAAATTAAAATGTGCAATTACTATTACCATGAAAATAAATTAAAATGTTGATGGCAAAGTTCAAAGTTTCCAGTGCAATTCCATTTCGACGATGGAAGGTAGGTAAATTGGTAACTCCGAAATTAATACTTAATAATTTGTTGATGAATGTAGGAGTGCGGAAGAGACCTGAACTATTGGGGTTTTCAACATAGAAATGAATCACTGTTGGATCGCACGGTACAATGCATGAATGCAGATGCAACAAGTCAATGTAGATGCCAGAAGTGCTCAAGCAAGTTGAATCTTAAGCTGTCTATTCAAATTGGTCAATGCTAAATGTAACTTTTTGATAAATAAAAGTAAAATATTTTATAAATTTGATAAATTAGATTATAAGTTAATTGTTATTTAAATTGATTTTTTTATTATATATAAATTTAGTAATTTATAAAAAATTTGGTGTATATATCAAATTTGTAATTTTAATAATTTTTATTTAAATTGATTTTTTTTATTATATATAAATTTAGTACTTTATAAAAATTTTGATGTATATATCAAATTTGTAATTTTAATAAAATATTTGTTTGATTTTAAACCAATTAAATAAAAAATTAAACAATTTTTCAAAAATTCACCCTTAAAACAACTTGAAAATCAACTATTTAACTTCACTGTTTTCAAAATATTTCAAAATTTTAAGCATTCCAAAGAAACCATCCTGAGGTGACTCCAAAGCATGTGACAGTTGGCTTTGCTGAAAATACTATAAAGTCAACATCTGTTGGTTGACTTCCTTGCAAATTAGAGAAATCAACAGTGAAGTTGTTGGTTTGCTTTTTTGTTCCACTCAAAATATGATTAGCTGGAAATATGGATCGCAGGGTACACGGCATGGCCGTAGTCTAATTAGACTTTTTTCACCCTGAAAATCATGGAAATTTCGGTAAGATTTTAAGAAAATTTGGCAAGGATTTTTGTAAATCCACATTATAACTGTGAAACATTAATATTTTGGGTGCCCTATAGGTTCTTGATGGTGCTGAGTCCATTTCCACCATTATAATCATGATTCAAATAGTGTTACTGTAAGATTTCTTAAATTTTTTTAGCCCAAATTCCAGCTAATTTTGGCCATTCTGACAATTCCTCAGTCTCGTTAAACAACTCCTTTGGCTGATAAGATTGGAAAAATATTCTTGGATTCGGGCTTCATCGACATCAAGCCATCTCCTTTTGTCCCTACATGGATGAATAGATGCAGTGGCCAAAATTTCATCGAAAAATGTCTTGACCGAATTATGATGAAGGTTCCTCTCAATACAATGCTGGGAAATGTCAGAACAACAATTTTCCCTACATGCTCATCTGATCATATGACTATTTCATTAACATGGAAACGAGAGGAAAGGACGAGTGGAATCCCCTTTAAATTCAACAAAATTTGGTTACAAGATCCAACATTCAATAAACTGGTGATCGAATATTGGAATCAGGAGGATAAGGTCTCCGGTCTTGAGGGATGGAGAAAATTCGTAGATAAGCTGGACAGAGTAAAATCTATTGTAAAGATTTGGCAGAAGGATAAGAAATCCAGTCTTGATAAAGAGCTCAGGGACATTGAAAATAAAATTCGACAAATATTTAAAAAAATGAAAGATTCGGCACCTGATTCTTTAACATTTTCTACTCTCAAAATGTTGGAGACAAGAAAGATTGAAATACTAAGGATACAAGAAACAACATGGAAATTAAAAAGAAAAGTGTAATGGCTGAAAGAGGGTGACCTTAATACTAAGTTTTTTCACAATTGTGCCAACGGACACAGGAACAAAAAATCTATCTAGAATATTAAGGCAGCTGATGGCTCGATAAAGTATACAAATTCTGAAATACAGATCGAGGCATTCAAATATTCTCTGACTTTTATAAAGTTGATAATGAGATTGACTCGCTAAATCAAACATGGTTTTTACAACACTTACCACTTATGTTTGACTAGGCAGCAAATGAAATCTTGGAAGCAGAGATAACCAAGAAAGAGATTGAATCAACTCTAAAGGATTTCGCCCAGGACAAAAGTCCTGGCCCGGACAAAAGTCCTGGCCCGGACAGCTGGCCGGCCGAATTTTACTCGCACTTCTATGATTTAATGGCGGATGATATCCTCACGGTGGCCAAATAGATTAGAGTAATGGGTCTTGTTTCTGTTGATATGAATTCAACTTTTCTAACTATCATTGCAAATTGTAATATCTCAAAATAAAATTTTCAGCAGATCATGCCATAAAAACGCATTATTCAGGTATGATGGCTTCATCTATCATATAATATCTCTGAAAATTTTCAACAACCCAAATAAATAGCAGCAACAACCTTTACTCAGCTTCTAAGGGCGAAAGGGTGGGGAAAAGTGAGGATTTTGGCCCTAAAATGAGTGAATAAGGAACTCTGCGTAAATAGACGGGTCAAGGTTCTGGAATATGTTAGAATAGGTCAAGAGGGACTTCCATGTCGAATTTCAGCTCAAAAAAAGGCGTTTTGCTATGTTAAACAGTTCCTCCTTCCCGACTAGTCAATAGAAACCCTGATTTCCCAAGACTTTGAGTATGCAGAATTTTACTGAAGCAAGGGCTGCGTCTTTTCTGAAGGAATAAGATGTATAACAGTATGTATGTTCAGAGAATGGGTTTGGGAACATGGCATAGGCATTCAGCAAGGTTAAACAACAGTTTATATAGAAAAACCCCTCAAAATAGAGGTGCCTCAAGACAAAGATTGATCCAGAAATACTTCAGCGTTTTCTCTAGGAAGCTGAAGCTTATATCTAATATATTACAGATCTGAAACTGATAAATACATGAAAACAGAGATCTATAATGAGACAAAATGCCCAAAGGGCTCTTTATTACTCCCCCCTTGGGAATTTCAGCAATACATGAAATGCCGGAGCAGATCTGAGTTTTACTACAGCAAATCTAAAGAATGATTCAGAATTTTTGAAGCAAACTTCAGTATCAGATCAGAAATATACTTGGATTGGTTGGTCAATCCAAGGATCACCCTCAATCAAAGATCTAACTCCAAAATGATGCCAAAACCCCACACAATGACCCTGCTCATCAGATCAGCGTCCTCCCTGACTGGATCTGCGTCCTCTCTGCCCAGATCTGCTGGATATGAGTCCTCCTATCCAGATCTGCGTCCTATCACTCTAGATCTGCGTCCTCCAAGGCTAGATCTGCTGCTATCTCTCCAGATCTAGGCTGGATCTGCCAGTATCTCCTCAGATCTGCGTCCTCCAAGGCTGGATCTGATGCTATCTCTCCAGATCTGCACCCTCCAAGGCTAGATGTGCCAATATCTCCTCAGATCTGCGTCCTCCAAGGCTGGATCTGATGCTATCTCTCCAGATCCGCGTCCTCTCTGCCTTGGCCAGCTGGATCTGCGTCCTCATTATTCAGATCTGAGTCCTCCTGCTGGATCTGCGTCCTTCCCCTCTGGATCAGCGTCCTATCTCCTGGATCTGCGCAGTCTCAAGAAGGGGGTTTCTCTTCTCCAAATCTCCACCAGAAAACTGCTGCTAATTACCCCTGAAACTGAAGGATGATGCTCAGAAAATAACCTTACCAGGGCAGGCACTCGAAGTCCCCCGAGGCTAAGGGTGATACCAAGAAAATAACCTTACCAGGGCAGGCACTCGAAGTCCCCCGAGGCTAAGGGTGAGATCTCCGAACGGAGACACTCGGTTGCACTAAACAGTGCTGTAGACCGACTAAACAACCGACGTGCTGAAGCAGACAGAAGTCTAGCTCTCAATATCAATATCAAATCATGCATACCAAATGAGGTGAGAACCCCACCTTTTATAGTGCTAAACTCCCTCCAAAACCTTGACTGCGTCCTTCACTCTCCTTGGCCTGCGCAGTTAACCTTGGGTCAGCGTGAGGCCTCCCCTCATACTCATGTGGACCCCCAAGGTCCCCTCTTTAAGTTATAACGTCAATCAACTAGGAAAACACTTTATTTTATAAAGTGAGGTGACCCCCTTTTATTTCTCACTTTATTTTATTTACAAACTACAGGTGGCAAAATAAACAAAATAGAATATTCCAATTTGCTGTCACAAATTAGGAATATTACAGTCCCCCCTGGCAAAATTTTGCTTGCCCTCAAGCAACTGTCTGAACAAGTCTCCTCCTAGCGGATGCTCTCCACCGATACTGCAAAATATGCCTGGGTCCCAGATGCGCCACTGAATCTCCCCTGTACTCTGCATCACCCTGACATGTAGGGATCTCTCAATGCCAGGATCCCAAACTGATTTCTCATGATACCAGCCAACCAACAATCCGCCCGAATCCCATTGCCACCATGGCCAATAATAGCCCAAGTCCCATGGCTCGGACTGCTCACTTCCTCTGGCTATGACTGAAGACCATGACCGCTGCTGCTCTGCATCTATGACTGTGTAAGCTGGCCCATCAACTGTGAACCAACTCGTCACCTCTCTCCAATCAAGGCATGGAGTCGAAAATATAATGAGGAATATCTCCCTCCTGTGGATCCTCCATCTCCAAGCAATCATCCAGACAAAATGAGCCACCTCCCAACAAGGCAACTCCTGAAAATCTCCTCCCACCTCAAGCTCTGGTAATGAAGGTGGGCTGAAAATCTGAACTTGGAAAGCATCATAGCTTACCCCATGCTGTCCTTCTCTCCACTCATGAAAAGTGTAGAGTGTATGCTGATCCTGGGCTGCAAAATCATTGCCCTCCAATGGCAAAGTGAAAAACAATCCACCAGAGAAGGTTCCCCCAACAATGAAGAACAAGCTGGCCCAAGACAATTCATCCATGAAGGATAGGATATGGTCATCATGGATCATCCAGATGAGAGGTTTTCTGAAAGTTTTAGATGAGGATACATAATGCAAACAATCTCTCACAAGGATACAGCGCAGTCTCATCCACTGCAACTTCAGAAAATTACATGGCAAGCAATTTACAAGATTCATCACATCTACTAATGGATAGTAAATGGCTGAATATGACAACAACATAGGTCCAAACACTTGCCCATGGATATGCAATGGATGAATATCAATCTCATGGCTCACATCAAAAGAGAACGCATATATAGTAGTGGTGGCCATGCCTCCTCCCATGCTCCCATTAGAACATGTAGTGCAGAAATTGTGAGAGTTTTTCCCACTCACGGACACATCCAGCTCATGTGTCTCTCTCATAATCAAGCCTCCCATACAGATCTGATATATATCAGCAAATGAAGACATGATCAGCAGCAAAATGAAGGAAATGCTGAAGGTCTCATGTGGTGCAAGAAGGTACCAACAGCTTCCCAAACAAGTACAACGCAGTTTTACAAGTTGCTGCTTGATGAAAGTACATGGCAAAATGTTTCTTGTTACATAGTTAATCATGCATGTCTTTATATGATACATGCTATAGTGTAGAAAATGAACATACATGTGATGATAAAACATTTGCCCAAGGCCAAAAAAGAGATGGCTGCCTCCATCATGTAGATTTGCCCAATACAACTCATGGAGCAATGTGACAAGCTTGCCCCCTTGTGAAGCAATGCACTGCATAGGAATGGCAAGAGTGTGCAAATCAATGAATGTAAAAACAAATCCCTCACCATATGCTGGAAGTAAGATGGTACATGGATCTATACATGAGCCCTCCATAGTGTTCTGGCATGCTATGAAGAAGAATGAACCATGTGTTACAAGAAGATAATCCTCTTTATGCTTGGAAATCCAAGTTAAGAAGAATATGCCATAGATGTCTCTATCATCATTACCTCCTCTTTGTGCAACAAATATGAAGTGATCCTGGGACCTATGGGTTATAGATCCACCATATCTCTGCTGCGCACACTCCATCCATAATGTTCTGCTCCAAGGTGACAACGTTGTGAGCTCATGCAAATATGCTCCTGTCAATACAAGACTCTGTTCTTTGACATGCTCCTTGTCAAAGACTCCTCTAATAATGCTGCAACAAATATGGAATACCTCCCAAGATGGAAGTGCTTCCCAATCAAAGACCATGGAGATAGTGCCATCTCCTCCTCCTGCAACATCATGCAAAGTGTGAGAGCAAATCTGCCCTTGCTCTCCTAGAAACAAACCAAGCAACCAAACAATTTGTTGCCTCCCCATACCTCCATCATGCAACTCATGTGATGAAGACACAATGAATGATATGAGTAACACATCAACACCATGCATCCATACTCTATGCTGCTCAATGATGCAAGTATCCATCCATCTCTTCCCCAACCTCCTACTCTTAGGAAGAGTGTTTTCCAAGTGATGGCCAAACTCTTTCAAGAGTAACCAGCGCAGCCAAGCCTCCTGCTGCCCGGTATCATAGATCTGCAAGTAGCCTCCTAGCTCCTTGCTCATTAACCCCATCCACTCAATCGCTTGTGGATGCCTCCTTCTTCTCCACATCTTGGTACTCCTCCAATGAGGGTTACCATCCTCCAAAATCAAATTTCTGAATTTGCACTTCATAGGGTTTTGAAATGTAAACTTCTCAAGGATCAATGAGACCCTGTCAAGAATCAAATAGGTGGTAGGCAAAAACCTCCCATCATGATGTGTATGGCTCAAGGGATGTCCAACACAAGCATGAGAGATGTTATCCATCCTAAGATGTCCTCCATCTTCTATCTGCTCTTGTGAGAAGGGAAGAAAGTCATTGCACCCCATGGTGTGTCGAAGTGCATCTCCAGTGAGATCTCTCCTTGAGACCTCCCCTTCATCCATAGTCTTCCAAAACCAATGAGGTCTTGGATCCGAAAGTAGAAGTTTCTCTTTGAGCTGAGAGGAGCTCATTGAGAAAGTGTCATCTTGAAGGGAGAAAATATTTCTTACTCCAAGATGTCTACCATCAATCTTCAAGGCTTCAAATCCCAACCTCCAATGTGATGTACAATCCAACAATGGCTCATGAGAATGATGGTTTGGTTCCTCCTCGAGTGTTTCCACGTTGCACAACGCAGTGCAACCAGGCTGCTCTACAGTAGCAGTGATATTTGACCCTTGGTCTACAAGAGTCCCATCCTCAAAAGTGTTGGCTGCCCCAACTGTCAATGCATGTGGCTGCTCCTCCATGAGTGTGACAACGTTATCACAAGCCTCCTCACAAGGTGATGTGATCTCTTCTTGATGAGAATCGGAAGCGCATGGTACTTCCTCTTCTTTCTCTTCAATCTTCTTGACTTCCTCTACGGTGGATGAGTTTCCTCTGAATCCGAAAAGGGATGAGAATGAAATCTTCCTTTTCACCGTTCCAGTCTTTTTGGGCTTTAACTCACAGGGATTAGTGGGTCCCTCATGCCTGGGAAAAGGTGACCTCCCAGTGGTCTGCTGCAACTTTGAACTCTGCGTGCTAGAAAGTCCACTGTTACCACTGTACCTTACTACTCCATCCAGTCTGAGCTCAACGTAATCTCCGAAAGGACAAACTGCTTTGAAGTCTTCCCCCATGGACTGCCATTCTCTGAAATAATTCTCCCAGGGTATACGACCATGTTGCCTTGGTACTTCAGGTAAGAATGTAGGCATTTTTATCCTCATATTTTCCATAGATAGCTAGCTCCACAGGCTGAGCCAGAACTTGGCTCCGATACCACTGTAATATCCCAAAATAAAATTTTCAGCAGATCATGCCATAAAAACGCATTCTTCAGGTATGATGGCTTCAGCTATCATATAATATCTCTGAAAATGTTCAACAACCCAAATAAATAGCATCAACAACCTTTACTCAGCTTCTAAGGGCGAAAGGGTGGGGAAAAGTGAGGATTTTGGCCCTAAAATGAGTGAATAAGGAAATATGCGTAAAATGACGGGTCAAGGTTCTGGAATATGTTAGAATAGGTCAAGAGGGACATCCATGTCGAATTTCAGCTCAAACAAAGGCGTTTTTCTATGTTAAACAGTTCCTCCTTCCCGACTAGTCAATAGAAACCCTGATTTCCCAAGACTTTGAGTATGCAGAATTTTACTGAAGCAAGGGCTGCGTCTTTTCTGAAGGAATAAGATGTATAACAGTATGTATGTTCAGATAATGGGTTTGGGAACATGGCATAGGCATTCAGCAAGGTTAAACAACAGTTTATATAGAAAAACCCCTCAAAATAGAGGTGCCTCAAGACAAAGATTGATCCAGAAATACTTCAGCGTTTTATCTAGGAAGCTGAAGCTTATATCTAATATATTACAGATCTGAAACTGATAAATACATGAAAACAGAGATCTATAATGAGACAAAATGCCCAAAGGGCTCTTTATTACTTCCCCCTTGGGAATTTCAGCAATACATGAAATGCCGGAGCAGATCTGAGTTTTACTACAGCAAATATAAAGAATGATTCAGAATTTCTGAAGCAAACTTCAGTATCAGATCAGAAATATACTTGGATTGGTTGGCCAATCCAAGGATCACCCTCAATCAAAGATCTAACTCCAAAATGATGCCAAAACCCCACACAATGACCCCCGCCATCGACCGGCCTCCCCGGGAATCGATCTCAAGGGCCCTTCACTCGTATCCGCTCGGATCTCGAGTCCTCCTATCCGTGACTGCCCCTCCAAGGCTAGATCTCGCTGCCATCTCCGCATCTAGGTCGGGATCCGCCAAAGATCTCCTCGCATCCGTCCTCCAAGGCCGGATTCGATGCTATCTCTCCGCACCGCACCTCCAAGGCCAGATCCGCCAATACTCTCGCACTGCGTCCGTGCTGCCGGATCTGCTGCTATCTCTCCAGATCTGCGTCCTCTCTGCCTTGGCCAACTGGATCTGCGTCCTCACTCTTCAGATCTGAATCCTCCTGCTGGATCTGCGTCCTTCCCCTCCTGGATCAGCGTCCTATCTCCTGGATCTGCGCAGCCTCAAGAAGGGGGTTTCTCCTCTCCAAATCTCCACCAGAAAACTGCTGCTAATTACCACTGAAAACTGAAGGATGATGCTCAGAAAATAACCTTACCAGGGCAGGCACTCGAAGTCCCCCGAGGCTAAGGGTGATAACAGAAAATAACCTTACCAGGGCAGGCACTCGAAGTCCCCCGAGGCTAAGGGTGAGATCTCCGAATGGAGACACTCGGTTGCACTAAACAGTGCTGCAGACCGACTAAACAACCGGCGTGCTGAAGCAGACAGAAGTCTAGCTCTCAATATCAATATCAAATCATGCATACCAAAATGAGGTGAGAACCCCACCTTTTATAGTGCTAAACTCCCTCCAAAACCTTGACTGCGTCCTTCACTCTCCTTGGCCTGCGCAGTTAACCTTGGGTCAGCGTGAGGGCTCCCCTCATACTCATGTGGACCCCCAAGGCCCCCTCTTTAAGTTATAACGTCAATCAACTAGGAAAACACTTTATTTTATAAAGTGAGGTGACTAAAGTGAGGTGACCCCTTTTATTTCTCACTTTATTTTATTTACAAACTACAGGTGGCAAAATAAACAAAATAGAATATTCCAATTTGCTGTCACAAATTAGGAATATTACACAAATCGTCTTCCCCTGAACATTTCTCAGACTATAGGCCTATTTCACTTTGTAATGTAATATACAAGATAAATTCTAAAATAATCGCAAACAGAATCCGAGCAACCTTATCGTCTAGGATTTCAAAAGAGAAATTTGGATTTATGGGTGGAAGGTCCATACATGATGCAATCGCGATTGCTCAGGAGGCTCTTCATTCGATTCACGCAAACAAATCTGAGACAATCATCATGAAGATTTATATTAAGAAGGCATTCGACTCTGCTGATTGGTCTTTTATTCGACTTATTCTCCTCAAGATCGGTTTCTCAATGAGGTCTCTCAGGTGGGTTATGGCTTGCATCACCTCTGTGCAATATGCAGTCCTCATAAATGGTATTTCGACTGCATTCTTTGGAGCTGAAAGGGGTCTGAGACAGGGATGTTCATTATCCCCCCTCATTTTTATTCTAATCATGGACTGCTTTAGCAATGTTATGAAGATAGCAAAGGAACAAAGCTACTTTAAAGGTCTACCTTTCTCCCCTTTGGTAACTGTCACACACTCACTATTTGCTGATGATTTATTAGTATTCGGTATGCTCAACAGAAATCAGTGGTCTTATTTACACTATATCCTCATTCGATTTCGACATGCCTATGGGCTTTGCATCAATAATGACAAATCCATTCTTATATACAACGAGGGTGACATGGAGGAAATAGAATTCATAGCAACTTTTATGGGAACAAACAGTCGCCATATTTCTAAGGGACTCACCTACCTAGGATTTAGATTGAAGGCATGCTCTTATACTACTGTTGACTGGATCTAGCTTGTCGAAAAGTTCAGCAACAAGATAAACAAGTCGCAAAACAGATCACTTTCGATGGGAGGTAGATACATATTGATAATGGCTATTCTGTCATAATATATTGTCTACTGGTCGCACCTTTATTTCCTCCCAGCATACACAGTAAACAAAATCAATTCTATGATTGCAAACTTTCTATGGGGTTCATCTCCTGATCACACCAACATACATATTTGCAAATTCAGCGAAATATCAGTTCCGAAAAGAAATGGAGGCTGGGGATTACTAAACATTAGATCTTTTGCCAATGCTTTATTGATAAAATCCCTTTAGCGTGCTCTTAATTGTGATGGAAAATGGTCGAGCATCATTAGAATTAAATACATACAGAGTGACCCATTAAAGCTTCTTTATTTGGGTGGATCTATCAAGGCGTGTCAGGCATCTGCAATTTGGATCATTTTTTGCAAGATCATGCCCTTGCTGAGTCAAAGACTTGCCTGGAAATTTGGGAATGGACGTAATATTTTCATTGGGATTGACAAGATATTTTCATCCTCTAAAAAATATCAGATACATGAACACTTATTACACAGATTACAGCAGACGGGCATATTTACTTTATCGGACCTTATCCTCTACTGGTCCCTTGATGCTCCCATTTGGAAATCCGCTGACAGGCTGGGCATATATGGAATTGATCTACCGGCATGGAACGAGTATAAAAAATTTCTACAAGGACTAGGACTATCATATAACAGAAATGGTGACCAATTGACTTGGAACAGAAGAACATCTGGATCGGGCTTAATTGTGAAGGACATTTATGAAAGTCTCATTCAGCCAAATCCTTCTAGTGCGCCATCTCCCTTCTACTTTTCCTGGCACCTAAATATTCCAAACAAGATTGTATTATTTATCTGGCTATTATGGAAAAATAAAATATTGACTTGGGATTTTTTATGTAGGCGGGGCTTTATGGGTCCTGGAAGATGCCCCTTCTGTCGATTGCAGGAAGAAACCTCATCACATCTCTTTTTTACTTGCCCTTTCAACCTTTCGATTTGGATGCATTTCTCAGGTGTTATTCACGATTCATCTTGGCAGCCTTCTGATTGTATACAATCTATTACATCATGGGCTGAAGTTGCATATCCATTAAACACTACACCTTTCTATGTTATATGGGAAATCTGGATTGGCAGAAATCGATGTATTTTTGAAGATTCCCCTCTTTACTCTACCTTGATCATTAAAGATATCTCGATTTGGATCAATATAAATTCATGCATCGTCTCTGATATAAAAGATCTTTCTAGACGAATTAGACCACATCAGATCATTCTCCCAGAATTATTTTTCGATGGTGCATGCATCAATGGAATATGCGGCTGTGGGGCTTGGATTCGTCTTCACAACAATGACCACTATCAAATCTATTGGAACGGAGGCTCTGGCTCACACAACAAGGCTGAAATTATGGCACTTTGGGGAGGTCTATACATTGCATATAATCTAAAACTCTCAGACATCTATATATACGGTGACTCGAAGATTACTATAGATGGGATCAATGATCGTTGTAATCTTCAAATCCATCATTGTTTTGGTTGGATTCAGAGAATTAGAAATATTCTACAAAAATTTCAGTCATATAGTATCAAACACATCTATAGAGATTTGAATACTAGAGCTGATAAGCTATCGAAGAAAGGACTGGACAGTCCTTCTGGAGAGTTTCATATTCATCTCTACAGGGGTTCCCTTTGCCTCGACACTCAGATACTCCCTATTCCTTAACAATCGACAGATGATGGGGACCTTCTTCTGAAAGCGAGCCTGTTTTCTAATTTGTTTCTTCGATGTTGGGTGCAAGTGAGTCTTCTTCTGCAAGCGACGTTGTTGGTGGCTTCTTGGCATTGACTCTATTCTTGGCATTGCTTCATCAAACAGGATTCATTCTAAATCTCGTTTTTTCTTCATTTAGGCGTCTCAGAGATCAGTGTCAAAGATCACTCAATATCTGAGTTTCAGCTGTTTCTTGTATTGTGAGGCATTGAATTCCAGTTAAACTGGAGGCCATTATGGGATTTTCTATTCATGGGTTGCTCTGGTAAATGCTTAGAGAATGCTTAGAGGATTGGGGTTCCAATTGCTGGATTCTTCAGGACTAAAATTGGGTGTAATGTCTTATGATGTAATCACTCGTATTTGATTGAATATGAACTATAATACTACCGTGTTTTTTTTTTACTGAAAAAAAAAATAAAAATAAAATAAAATAAAATAAAATAATTCTCAAGGAATTTATAGTAGAAAAAATTCTATTCAAATTGGTCAATGCTAAATGCAATTTTTGATAAATAAAAGTAAAATATTTTAAAATTTTGACAAATTAAAATACAAGTTAATTATTGTTTAAATTGATTTTTTTTTAGATTCAATATTTTAAAAAAATTAATGTATTTTTATTGTATAGAATTCATACATTAAATTTGCAATTTTAATAAATAAATTAAATCTTAAAATTAAAAATAAAAATAAAAATAAAAAAATTCAAAAAATCACATTTAAGATAATTTGAAAATCAATTATTTAACTTCACTAATTTCAAAAAAATTAAAATATTTCAAGATATGAAATATTCCAAAGAAACCATCCTGAGGTAAAACTCCAGAGCATGTAACAATTGGCTTTGCCTAAAAGTACTATAAAGTCAAGAGCTGTTGAATGGCTTCCCTGACTCACATAAACGAAGATGTGCTTCTAATATTTTGGGTAGGTAAGATTGACGAGGTTGATTTGAATGTGGACAGCTGGTAAACAGGTTGGTGCAGTGTTGCCCACTGGTGACTTGGATTTTCCACCGTTGTTTATGTGGCATGCAATAGGGCACTAGCAGAAACTGAAGAAGCTAAAAGAAGAGGATGTTTGTCTTGAAATATTAAATTTGGATATTTATGAAGATAGTGTGAAAAGAGTTGAAAATATTTAAGGAAAATTTAAAGATGGAAATTTATTTAGAAATTTAAAAATTTTGGTGAATTTCACTAATAAAAAATATGTAATTTGTAAACTATTTGACAATAATTTTGTAAAAATATTAAAATTTCTAATAATTTTATATAGTCTCTCTATTATTTATAGTTATTTTTAAAGTAAAACAATTTTATATCAAGAAAATATTTAAAAATAAAATAAAACTTAACAAATTAACCCACCTAAAATTTTCCAAAAACAACTTGGTCTCAATAATCTTTCAAAACTTTCACTTTACACCATTGTTATTACAAGCAACCAAAACCTCAAGTCAATTAAGTATTGAGCCAGTGTTGAATGATAATTTCGATATGCTTGAAGCACTGATTTTAAAAGTTCATCGTGAGAAAGGAATATATATATATATATTTCTTCGCTTTGGTAAAATAGGAGAGTTAGTAAGTTATCACAATATAGATTGGTACAGGAATATATAATTGTAATTGGGGATTTTTTTTTTTTTTAAATATTAATTAGTAAACCAAGCATGTAAAGCGTCATATATATATTAGAGTAGAAGAAAATTAGTATTTAACTAATATTAACAATGATATTAAAAAACTTGGAAATTTTGTAGTCTAGAGAATGAGCTTCTCTTTGAGATATTGATTGGAGAGTAAGAAACTATTAGAGGATTCACTTTTACTTTTATTTTTAATTTATATACATTTTATTTTTTTAGCTTCAACTTTAATTTATTTCTTAATTTCATTTTTACAATGTCAAAATGGTTTGTGCCATTTATCGGCTAACATATTTAATTCCTATTTGCATGAAAGTAAATTCCTTGTTACTTGTTATAGGAATTTTTCATCTTTTGTTCCTGGACAACGCACTCTGCTCTCGTTACACAATGGGAATGCTTTTGTTAAATGACATAAAGATCTCCATCTCATTTGTCGTGATAAAATTATTACATGTCTAAAGATATGATGGGCCACAAAAGAAGAGGGGGAAGGAGGGAAAGCCACATTCTGTCCTTATTCGAAATATAGGTTTTGAGAAAACATATTTTCATTTCATTTGTACTATTGAACCTACGAAGAAGCATATAGGAGCTCACCATCTATTGCTATTTCGAATTTTTGCTTCAAATTTTATAACTCGTAATTTTAATTTTGTCTTTCCATTATATTTCAATCTGTAAATTGTAGACATGAAGGGAAAATTTGTTGAACCCTCACCTAAATACCTCTACTAACTTTGATGAGTTTCCTTTGATTGACTAAGAGATCTACGTTCATGAAACCCAATGTGAATTCAAATTTTATGAGCTTTGAGCATGGACATATCAATTCTTTCAATATTTGCGGCGTATCTCATTAGTGTGGGAGTCTTACTTGGCCCAATTTATCATACCCCAAACTCACCCGTTTCTCAAGTTTGTCACTTGGTGTTCAGATAGATATCTTCTAAGAAAACATGAAATAATGTCAAGCATTAGGTCCGTGTTGTTCTTTATGAACCACAAATCTATTTTTCAAATGCTAAAACTTATAATGCCTAATGAGATCAGACCTTCAAGTGAAGAATTCAAGAGGCAGTTATATCATGAATTAAGCTTGGAGGAAAAATCTATAGTTCTTTCATCTTTTTTACCTCTAAATTCTTCATTACTAGAACACAATCTACTATATTCTTCAAATATTTTATCTAGGATATCTATACAAATCATTTCAATGTTTTTTTGTTTTCTAGGATATAAACATGCCTAAACAATAGATGAAGTCATGCTAGGGTTTTTATCTTCTATTTTACCTGTTAAAAATTCCTTCGTCATATTTCACTACAATCAGTGCCTATATGATGTTGTTAATGATTAATTGACAAATTATAAATCCACCAAGTCTTTTAGGCACAAATCTATTCTAGTTTATATGTTTGTGTACAATTACAAAGGCAGGATCACAATGGAAATGTTCTTTCAGTTATTCACTTGACCTTGATGCTAAGAAAGCATTGTCGGGAGTTTTCATTACTAGGTTTTTCCAACAAGTTTATTTTAATTTATTTTAGTCTCATTTATGATATATTGCCACCAAGAATCTTCCCAAAGACAAAGAGAATTTTACAGCGAAGTGATGCAGTTAGAATGGGGGATTGGTATTTGTACACGAAATTGGAGTCTGTATGCAAAAGTTATGCCACTTGGAAGTTGACATTCTTGTTTGAACCGTCATAATTCAATAGGATTCCATGTCAGCGCCCATTATTCATGGAAAAGGGCCTAACCATGTGATCACAATGGAGAAGAGTCCATATTATAACTCTAGTTAATACTTAAAGGAGATAAACCTAACCACTAGTTGGACATCAAACTTTGTTATAACTAGGCCACTAGGAGAACTGAGTGGTTCCATTATTTTCGAGTGCATTTGTTCCATAGATGAGAAGAATAACTCAGAGGGATAGGGAAATCACGTAAATAGGATTTGTGCATTATAGTATTCCATAGGCCATGGGCCTTAATTCTTTATACTCTCAACCATTTTCTATTTATAGAAAGAGAGCAAAGCGACCTCACCATGTAACTTGGTTTTTCCCCAAAAATATTTCTAGAGTTATATCTTGTGCGAATCATGTTTTGTCAATTTTTTTTGACTTTCTCTATTTTCTACATAATTATAATTTTCATCATACACAATAAACGATAATTTACATGTCCAAAAACCTAAACAAAAATAAACCCTCATAATATAGACTTTGAATTTTTAAGTATAATTTTAATTAATTTTTTTTGTGACAAACTGTCGAAGAAAATATCCACGACAGTTTATATAGCAATAATTATCCCATTCTTATCACAAAGCATGATTACATAGCATATTGTGAAGATATTATGTAACATACATGCATTTCCCTTATAGATTTCCCTACGTTTTGATCCATACTAATGGATCATTCTCATGAGTTTTAAATATCCAAGGATAATATTACCATCTCGCCTCATAAATATAAAAACGTGGAGTAACTCACCAACTTCGATAGCTTATTAAGGATAATATTACCACATCGCCTCATAAATATAAAAACGTAGAGTAACTCACCAAATAGCTTATAAACTTTGTTGAGTGTAAGAATTAACTTCCTCATTCATATATTTATGTCATTAGTTTTGAAGAAGATGTAAGGCAACAATCTAAGTGACACTTATTTTATTGCCCTCGTCCCTATTAAGACTTTTCAGATTTATTTCAATTTCCACTTTCGAATGTGCCATTGTCTTAGTAGGATGTTCCACTTCAGATATTATCATAACTTTTTGAAGGAAAAGTTAGTAGGATGTTCCACTTTAGGTATTATCATAACTTTTCGAAGGAAAAGTTGGTGGTACATTTTAAGAGAATGCTTAGACAAGGCTATTTTTCTAAATCTGCCATGCTTAAATCAACATTATTTTCCTTTAACCTATTTTCCATGGTTAAATGAAGACTATCTTTGTTTAACCTTACTTACATTGGTTTATGGTCTCCCTTAACCTTATCTACATTGGTTTAGAGCATAAACAAGGAATGGAATATACTCATTTATATGAATCTTGTTAGGCCCTTTGTAGAGGGGTTCATCATCCTTATGACGGTGTTATCCTACTCTTATATTTGATGCAACAATAGGATCTTGTAACAACTTTAAGGACCAATAGGATCTTGTAATAAATTTAAGGAGAATCTCATTGGGGAAAAAACCAAAAAGCACAAAAGCTAATATTCACCTTAAACATTTTACTTTGAAAACCAACACAAAATCAATAAATGTTATCACTTTGGTCAATTTAGCAAAGCCATATATGTAAGACACTTTATAATGGACAAAAAAAAATCATTTAAATAAGCTTCCATTGTATAAATACCATAGTAAAAACTAGGAACCAATGTAAACCACCAACAATGTAACAAACCTATACATCATAAAAT
Organism: Pinus albicaulis; assembly: GCA_034641835.2. Lineage (NCBI taxonomy): Eukaryota > Viridiplantae > Streptophyta > Pinopsida > Pinales > Pinaceae > Pinus > Pinus albicaulis. The sequence continues at coordinate 88,057 of JAXQQM020092309.1, forward strand.
GGAATAATTGTACATATTATCTACGACAATCTTGCGGTTTTATTCTTCTTTGAGGATGAAGATTAAGTTTCAGGATGGGGACCCATCGATCTAGATGTCTTTAATTTCACTAAACGTTATGTTAATTAATGGAAATATGAAAGTCCTACGGTTTTACTCTTTCTTAAGGATGGTTGTTAGAGTTTGAAGATGGGCACTTATCGATATGGATGTCTTTGATTCCACTAAAATTATGTTAATTTAGTGAAATACTAGATTTGAAATTAACACTAACCTAAGGTTGATCACCTGCTCCAAATTTAGATTTTGATATGATACACTTCATCGAATGGTTCAGATATGTTTAAAGGATTTATCTACCAATGAAAGCTCAATAATAATTTCACCCTAAGGGATGATTTTAATTTTAATGAAATTCACCACACCTAAATTTTACACACACACACACACACACACACACACAGATATATACTCTATAGGCCTAGATCCATCTTACCTCTGGATCTACCAAGTACCGAGGGGATCAAATCTCTTAAGTTGCAAACTTCTTTTAAAATGAAAAGAGATTTCAACCCTCAAAATGCTTAGTAAATCCATAATTAAGATGAATCTAGGTTGATTTAGAAGTGCCAATGCTTAATGCAATTGAAAAAGGTGATTTAGATCGTAATATGATTATTAACCAAAATATTTTGTTTCTCCTGAAATTGTGTTGTCATCATTACAACACATGAAATTGAATCAATTCCATACTTCAACTATGGAATGAAAGGTGTCGTAGAGAGCATGCCAACATTTGTTGTTCTTGATATAATTGTAAAAATTCCAAATCCCATAGGTTCTCTCTCTGACGTAGCCCAACGGGTTGCTTTAGAGAATCCCTAATACAACTTGGATATGCCAAACATTCTCTTTTCTCTAACCAACGAGAGTCAATATTGAGGCCTTATGACCAGATGCATAATTTTGCTCTCAAAGGAAAACCCTGAATGGTGTGTTGGCCTTGAGGCCTTGGTCTTTCAAGTGACCAAGCATTCTTGTCCCTATGGTAGCCCTCCAAATCGATGGTCCTGATTTAACGACAAGTCAACAATTGGTGTGTATCATGGGGGTGTACCCCTTATGTTAGTAGGGGGGAATGCATACCGACCAAAATGATCCAACAAAGAGGAATGGCCAGCCAAAATCCATGGTCCTCATGGATTTTTGGGTGGGGACCCTTGACGTCAGCTACGAGAAGGGGATTTGCAATCATTGTTCCCTCTCGAGGTTCCAATTTATAATTTAAACCCAATTTGTGCCAATTCCTCTCGTCTTGGCCAAATTTTTTTCTTTCCTTGGTCCCTACAACTGCGATATCCCTTGACCTTCGATATTATGATTCTGAACATTGGTTGAGATTCCTACTTTGTGGATGTAATCGCTACTTTTGAAACACAAAATCCAGAACTTATATCCAAACATGTGATTCTATTATGGATTAGGGAGAAAGGGGGTATCCGCAAAACCTAAAATTCTTGTGTTATTTTCTACTTATGACTATAGAACCTCGAGCCTTTAGTTATAACTTCTTTCACTCGAGTTCAATAAGAAGTTGGATTAAACCATGTGGCTTTACTAGATAGAAATACCATATCACGTGGGTTCATATTGGGGGATTTAAATCTAGGAAAAAATGGCATAATATGTTGGGGGATATATAGGGGTATAAAAAAATATAAAGGGGTATAAAAAAATGGATACCTAAAATATCTAGTGGAAGTAGGGTTTTGTTTTAAATTGGGAAGGTGTATTGGGTTTGTATTGGCAAGGGTTTAAATAATGTGAGTTTTAGGGGTATTTTACAATATGTATTCAAATTAAGAGTATTGTTTAATCTGCCATGAATGCATGTGATAGGTAATAGATTCATTGAGTGAAGCCCCCGTGGATAAAACATGCCCCTTATCTCTCGGTAGTTCTTCGAATTGGAAATTTTGGTCATCTCAGGAACTCATTATAGACTTCCAGGTATCGATATTTACACAAGAATATTTAACGTTTATTTGGATTATCTCATTTGATTTTAGACATAAGTGCACCACCATTTCAGAAAAGTGATGAAAATAAAGAGAATGAAAATTTGATTATAATTCGTGCAAAAATTCATAGGTTAGAGAGAGAGGGAAAATTCAAAGTAGAAACACAAATAAGAAAAAGCCTTAATTTCATTTAACTTCCGAGAATGGTGTTTTTATGGAGGTATTGTGGGCCTGTAGCTCGAGCTCTTGGAGTTTCTCTTCTCGAGCTTCTTGAGCTTTTCACCCCCTCCTTCAATCGAGCTCCTAACTATACATATGTATAGTTTCCTACTGGTCAAGAAATATCCTAATAGAACAAGAAAAATGGGACATGTGTCCAATAACTTAAAAATTCCTAACACCTCAGCTCGACATTTGTTATTTTTACAAAGGCCCATTTGGCCATAATATCAAATCACTAAAACAAACTAACGATATAGATTCTTCTAGGGTTTGGACACTTGTAACTACACGAAATTTCCTAATTTTATACAAATTAAAATTGAGATAATTTCTTCCCCTTTGGATAATTTCATGACCCTCTTGGGTCTGATTTAAAATGACTCACTAGGGGTTTATACTCCAACATTAGACTCCCCAAGTGGAAAATTGTATGACCTCCTAGTCATAGGATTTATTTTGATAAATCCTCTAGGATCCCAGACCCTTTCTTGTTGTTGATCATTGGTTTACTTTCTTAGTTTCTCTGCAGTTGTCTTTGTATTTCCAGGATCCCATGTTTTAGATTATTGTTGCTTTACTTGGTTGATGCTATCTTTGACAATCAATCAGGTTTCGTAGTTGATTTTTTCTTCTTTCTTACTACAACATTTCTTATGTACCATCAACATCCACATCTCATCAACCTCCAGGGCCAAATTATTCTCTTGCAAGGATATACTATTAAAACTTCAAGCTTGTGACTTAAATTTTGAATTTAAACAACTTATGGCCCTAGTTTCCATTTCATCATTAGACATATTCTAAGGTACCAACATCCACAATTTCTCAAACTCAATATTTATTTGCAAAAAATTCTCCAAAAAAATCATGGCTTCCAGTTTCCATTCTTCATTAAGGAAGTTTGATATTCTTTCCCATGGATTATATATGGAATATAAACTTCCATCCTTTACACATGAAATGAATTTTTTACAACAATATCGTTTTTCGGTACTTTTTGGTCCTCTTTCATTGCTACCCATTGCAACAACTCTTAATAAAAATTTAGGCTCCATCTCCCTTGGATGAAAATGAAGTAAAATCTAAATTTCATGAGACAAATTTGTCTCATGGGCCCCTCTTTCTCCTTCTCTTGACAACATTTATTTTCCTTTTCTTGCAATACCAGATGTCATTATGTTCTGAGCTTGATAAAAAATACCAAAATAAATAGATTCTTTAGCCACTATGTTTCTTCTTGCCTCCCCTCTCCTTGCTTTGAATGACACAAAATTTCATCCTCATGACACCTTCTTCAATTTGTCTCATCTGCAATCACAAAATTAATTTGGAGAACAAATGATTTATCTATTTTAAATTCAGTTTCATTTTCTTCATCAAAGTTCATGAGCATTTCCTCTAGCTACTGCATTTTGTCTCCTTTATCCCTCGTTTGTCTATCTTGAAATTCTTCATCCTCCATGCAATGTTCCTCAAATTCTGGATTTTTCAACCAATCTTCTATATACAAGATTGTAGTAGGATGATGTCACTTATCTCTTACGAGTTTTTACTCCTCATATTCACTTTTGTTTATAACAATTCTTAGTGATTTTACTTCAAAATTGTTTACTTTTGTAACATATTTAATTAGTTTCCCTTCACCTTTAGGATGGCTAATAACCAACTCATTCTCATTTTTTGTCTTGAAAATCCTCATTATTTGGTTTTAGGGATCCCTTTTCTTGTTGTCAGGAAAAAAATAATTTATTTTGGGCATTAGATAATCCAACACTCCCCGTGTGTTTTACGACATTGCTTAACTGCCTCTCATGGATTCGTTAACTCTAACGATGTGTTCGTTTACTAACACCTATGGGTTTTGGTGTAATGATAATTGTGATTCCAAAAAGGGGTATCTGAGCCAAAGGTATCAAGTTCAAATCACACTCGGCTCGCATTGGGGGGAGATTGTTGGGCATTAGATAATCCAAGGCTCCCCATGTGTTTTTCGACACAGATTAACCACCTCTTATGGATACTTAACTATGATGATGCATTTTTTTACTAACACCTGTGGGTTTTGGTGTAACAACAATCGTGATTCCAAAAATTTCTTCTTGCCTCTATTTTTTAGAAAATATGTTCTTGCTCTTGACTTGCAAAGCCTGCATTAACATACAATTCCTTAGTTTTAAAAACATGAGGCCATCTGGCCTCTTTTGTTTCCTTCATCACCAATTCCTCCTAGCACATATGGATCTCCTTTTGTTTTCCTTAATGAGACAATGTTTTCTTATCTTCTTTTGTGACAAATTTTAAATTATGTCTTCCTTCCATGCTTTGGAATGGTATTTATCCATTCTCTTCTGTCATTTTGACAGATATAGATGATTGTCATTAATTTTCATCCTTGTGACCTACAACCATACACAAAACATCAATATTAAAATTATAAGGCTTTCTAGCCCCATTTTTTCCCTCTACCATCACACCTCCTATTAACATCTCCTTTTGTTTGCCTTGACTCTTCATATATTCCATGAGACTCTCATCCAATATCTCCTTAACATCTTCCTCATTTTATTTTATAAGGAATTCTCCTTTATCTCGTTCACAATGGTGAACTTCCCCCTCTCCATATTCAATTTCCACGAGTTCTCCATTTCTTAATAGAGTACTCAACAGGTGCCTCAACTTCCTTCTTATATTCCCCAGGGTGAAACGAAAAACTCACACTAATACCCATTGAAGTCTACTCGACAAGCATGAAACGAAAAACTCACACTGATTCCCAATGGAGTCGTCAATTTGTTATGCAGGTAAATCCTCTTTGCAGACAGAGACGACCCCTCTAGCCCTAGAGTGGATCTAGTAACAAAGGGACAAGCTAAAGTGTAGGTTCCTTAATTAATGAATGAAAAGAACGGGGTAGATAGACCTACCTGGAGTCCAACACTGTTGTGGCTGTGGTGGTGATGGCCTCTTGATCTCTGCTTCGACGGGTCACAGTCCTTCTACTATAGTGCTCGGATACCTGCATGAAGATCAACAAACAAGAGCATCATACGAAACAATGATTTCATTCATAATCAACTAACCAGTCAAGGAGGGTTAAGCATATTGCATCAAATAAAGCACATTTATGCAAGATGGGAACCAGACAATAGTCATGTATATGTATTAATAGAAGAAAGAGTTACAACTAGAGCCTTGACGTCGCAGCCTCCTTCAGCGGGGTTCAGTCGAAGTTCGTCTCGATGAATCATCGGGGAATTCAGACGGGATGAAGACACAAGTCTAAGCTCTCTCAATGAGGGTCTCTTCCATTCTATCTTTTCTGACAAAATGTGTAGGAATATCTTCATTGTTTTAGCTATAATATGCTTAGTTCAGCTAGCACATAAATGGAAGATGGCTATATTTATAGAGGGAGAGGAGGAGGTGTGGATCCCTACAATAGTGGAAGGGAGGCCTTATCTCTTGGGAGGTTTTCCCAAAAGGTGGAAACAAGAGGCCAAAGGAGGGTGGCCGTGGTTATTCAGTTGAACCACTCCAGATGACTCGACCACGAATTTTGTTATGATGGAAACTTCACCTCTATTTTTTAAAAACATTCCATAAACAGGTTGGAGCTGGTAGCTCACTAGGATAGAGTGCCAATGGGCATGGGACCTAGTTTTAATTTCCCAATCAGCGCTAGGGCATAACGGTCTACTAGCACCAAGGCAAAAACAGGTGTTTTTGATGGTCTGTTCAGGAAATTTTCAACAGAAGGAATGTTGTCCTCATGGAAAGGGATGCAATGATGGTATTTGCAAGGCATGACACTTTATTTTGGTCACAGAAATTAGCCTCCAATGTGCGGGATGGGAATTTCAGGGACAGTGACAAAATGTTGTGTAACACCCTCATGCATCCAATAGTACAAGATACAAAACTGGGGTTTGGTGTCAATCCATTGAAAACCAATATGCCCTCAACAATATACTCTGACCATCTAGCTGATGTAGCTGACTCTCTCATCTCCTCTTAGTTTTACCTTGTACCTTCTTGATCCTTCGATTCCAGATTTGCAACTTTGCCTCTATCAACGATCCAAGTCCATATTTCCATTGAACCTTGGCTATCAATTTGAACACTATTTGTGCCTTAGTCCATCAAGGGCACAACACATTGAGACTCATGTCGAGTTGTTCACAGCTCCATTTTTGAACAACTCTCTACTTCCCACTGTTGTTCCTTAGCTACTCAAGGACTTCAACCCACTATGGTATTCCTGCGTTGATTCAATGAAGACTAACATAGGGCACATAGGGCTACCACCTACCACTGCAAGATGTCTATCTCCCACAATGAACATGGACTAGGAGGATTTCCCATCATCTTCTATAGAAGTCCTTCTCCATGCACAAGTCTATGTCTGCTCAACTACTCCTCTCGTTCGTCAACCCTATAGCTCAATGACTTTTACTCTAGTAACTACTTTTGTCCATCAAAGTGTTGAACACCGGGATCCAACTTGGGCATTATCACAATGTCCTCCAGCAGACCATAAATTCCCAATCACTATGCACACTTGGCCCACTCTCACCATGCCCTCCAACAGTCCACAAGTGACCAAGTATGTTATAGCATCTATCCCTAATTAGGGAATCAAATCATCTAGGAAACCCCTCCTCTTGGCTATCATTAGACTCCTTAATTTTTTCTCTCCTAGGATGCTCATCCAATAGCATCCATCCATCAACAATATGACATTTGTAACTCCCTGTTGATGCCTTCTTGACCTCAATTTAAGTGCATACACTAGACTATTTAGGTCACACACCAACCCTAAACCACTTCCCTAAAACATTGTGTATCCTTATCCAATATGGAGTATTCCTTCTATTGTTGTTTCGTAGGAATCTAAGGTGTTATTGTAAGCCTTGGGCATCTCCACAAGACACTCAACAACACTCAATTAAAACAACACAAATCTTCCCACACAAGTCTTCATGAAGCATCCCTAACACATGGAGAAAGTTGTTGTCCCTTGATATAGTTGTAGGTAAGTTAGGAGGCTCCTCTTGGCCTTTCGACCCTCTCAAATGTTTCCCCCAAACACAATTGTGGCATCTCCTTCCTATAGCCTCATGAAAAAGAATAATATACACATAAAACATGCACAAAACATAGCTTTTTACTGTCATTTCTACATAAAGTAAACTCACACTTATTCAAGAGACGAACCACCCTAAAGCTATCCTCCTTGACTCAATGTAAGGTTTCTCAGAGCTTTGGCTTTGCTACTCAAAAATACACACCCTTAACAAAAGTGTCCTTTCTCAAAAATAGTGATCCCACACTTGTGTCCTAGCTTCCGTCTTCGCTTCCCTATTTCAGATATCTTATTTGACGTGGATGCTCCTTGGATTTCCCAAATAACTCCAAACTCACCTCTTATTTATATCCAACAAAAGGTCTACAATGAATTTGTCAAGAGGGTTAAAGTAGCCCTAGCCGACATGATTTCCTTGACAAATTAGGCCATACATAACTTCAAAAATTCATTTCTCTTCAATCACAACTTAGAATCAGACGGTTTTTGAAGTGTCAATTTTTTCTTGATGTACACTATCATCCTCATCCATCACATGTTGAAATATCGTCATGGTTCTGGACCAGACATTGATGGGTCCAAAACCCCACACTTGGGTTTCAAGCCCACAAGGCCACTTGTGGAGCTCCTTCCTTTAAACCCTTGATCCTAAAGGCTTGGAATACCTCCCAAGCTACAAAAATCAACACTCCCTCCTATAAAGGGAGGTACTTCCAAGACTAAGAACTAACCATCATCATCCGATGACACTAGCCCTTTTGGCATCCCTCATAGAAACATAATCTGTATAATGAACCCAACAATCTTGGTAGTCCCTCTGCCTCATCACATTCGGACCTGAATATCCCAAACCTCCATAGGGCTTCTCCCTTTAAGGCTAGACTCCCTCTGAGCCTACACGATATCCACTATCCCAGTCTTGCAAGAAATCATCCTCCTGGATCAAATACTACTCGTGTAGATCCCTCCAATCTTGGATATCAAACATCATGATCTGATGAGGACTCTAGCCTACCAATATGCAGTCCATCATGTGAAGCCATCTCAATGAATTGGATCTCGTCCATGCCAAATAAATCCTCGTGTTTTCCCAACCATCCATGAAAAATCACCGAAAGTCCCTGATCAACAATCTGCCCTACAACACACTGTTGTTCACTAGGCTCAACACCAAAAATCCCAACCAATATCATTGCCAAGACGGTAAATACCACATCTCCATGTGTTCAGTTGAACCCTCTGCACCATGGTCTATACACCCACAACTCCCTCATAGTTTCTTCTTTGTGCACACTCGGATTCACTGTCCCTCAAAGTAGCTCAAATACGCTCTGATACCATGTTGAATTTCCTTGATCTGGGGTTTGGGATATAATCTTAGAATCTTTGAGGCTACCAAAGTAAGAATCAAAATGCTACTAATTCTCACAATAGAATATAGACAATAGTAAATCTACTAGTACACAAAATATGGACAACTTTCTACAATTTTCAACCCAACTTTGTTATATTAATCAACATATAATAAAACATTCTAGGGCTCCTGTACCATAGATAATGGCCCTCACATATCCACTAGTACAAGATACAAAATTGGGGCTTGGTGTTAGTCTATCAACAACCAATATTCCCTTAACAAGATACTCTGACCATCTAGCTGATGTAGTTGACTCTCTCATCCCCTCTCGTTCGTAGCTTGTACCTGCCTAGTCCTTCAACTCTTGATCTGTAAATATCCCTCCATCAATTATCCAATTCCATCTAGCCACCAAACCTCGACTACCAATATGCTCACTAGTTGTGCCTTAGTCCATCAAGGGAAAAACACATTGAAACTCTTATCGGGTTGTTCACAACTCCACTTGTGAACAATTCTCATCCTCCCACTTACATGCCTCAGCTACTTAGGGAATTCGACCCATTATGGTCTTCCTGCGCTGCTCCAATGAATACCAAAATAAGGCATAGAGGGTTTCACCTATCATTTCAAGATGTCCATCTCCCACAATGAACACATGTTAGGAAGATTGCCCATCATCTGCAGTAGAAGTCCTTCTCCACACACAAGTATAGGGATGATCAATTTCTCCTCTGGTTTTTCAACCCTTGAGCTCAAAAACTATCCTCCAGCAGACCATAAATGCTCACACTGTCCTCTATCAGAAAATAAATGCCTAATCACTATCCACACTTGGTCCACTCTCATGCTACCCCCCAACAGTCCGTAATTGACCAAGTATACTATAGCATCTACTCATAGTTAGGGCATCCAATCATCTAGGAATCCCCTCCTCTTGGATGCGACCCTCATCCACTAGCATCCATCCATCAAAAATATTATATCCACAACTTCCTATTGATGCCTCCTTCACCTCAATTTTTGTGCATACACTAGACTGGTTAGGGTACACACCAAAACTAAACCACTACCCTAAAACACTATGTATCCTTCTCCAATCTGGTCACTTCCTTATTCTATTGTTTCCTGGGCATCCAAGGTGTAATTTTAGGCCTTTACCATCTCCAAAAGACACTCAACAACACTCAGATCAAACACCACAAATCTACCCACACAAATATTCATGAAGCAGCCCTAACACATGGAGAAAGGCTCTATCCAACTGCATTGTCCCTTGAGATAGCTGCAACTAAGTTAGGAGGCTCGTTTAGGCATTTCAGAGCTCTCAAATGTTTTCCTCACACACGGTTGTAGCATCTCCTTCCTACGTCCTCAGTAACAGAAATAATCTACACATAAATCACACAAAACATACCTTTTGACTGTGGCTACTCCAACAAGTAAACTCACACTTTTTCAAGAGATGAAAAACCCTAAAACCATCCTTCTTACCTCCATGCAAGGTGTCTCAGAGCTTCAGATTTTCTTCTCAGGAATATGTACCCTTAGCATAAGTGTCCTCTCTCAAAACTCGTGCTCCCACACTTGTGTCCTAGCTACCTTCTTCACTGCCCTATTTCAGAGCTCTTCTTTGACATGGTTTCTCCTTTTATTTTCCAAATAAATCCAAACTCATCTCTTATTTATATGCAATAGGAGGTCTACAATGAAACTTTTGAGAGGGCTAAACTAGCCCTATCCAACATGATTTCCTTGAAAAATTAGGCCACACAAAACTTCAAAAGTCCATTCTCTTCAACCACAACAAAGAATCATATGATTTTTGAAGCGTCGGATTCATCTCGACGTGCACTATCATCATCATCAATCACATGTTGAAATATTGCCATGGTTTTGTCCCAAAAATCGATGGGTGCAAGAACCCAAGCTTGGGTTTCAAGCCCACAAGACCACTTGTGGAGTTCCTTCCTCCAAACCCTCGATCCCCAAGGCTTGGAGTACCTCCCAAGCTATAAAACTCAAACTTCCCTATTCCACAGTAATTTGTCAATGTACCTGTACTCCCCATTCTTGATCCTGGAGACCCTTTACAGTGACCCTTGTGCCTTTTTTTCCATCATGAAAATATGCATTCATGTCCTCTTTAACACAATGAACAAACACTCTGTTGTCCATTTCTGGAACAACTCCTTCTAAACCTAGTTATCTGGAGCGACGTGCCCTCTCCATGTCTTGCTCGAGCCGATGGCCTATTTTTGGTCTAGGGTTGCACCAATAGGCGTTGGAATGAAGCTCATACTCGCGTCGATCCCCTTTTGGAAGTTTTTTTAAAAATGGAAGTGAAGCTTCGAGATCTGGCAGCTTCATGGCAGAGACCTGGTTATTTGTTCCTGAGGATAGAGCCGAGTTTCTCCCTTTGGCCTCTTTTTTCCTACAAAAGTGGAACCACCCATAGGGATAACTCATCCCCCCACATAAAGTGGATCCATACCCCCTCGTCCTTTGCTATCTAATAAAAAATCTCCCATAGCTTTGCTAGTTAGGACAAAGATAGTAGAACAACAGAGAGACCTTTTGTTGCTATAGACGTCGAGTGAGAGTTGAGACATTCTGCCCTCATATCAATTTGAAAGAGAGATTTGAAGACATGTATGGATTAGGACCCGTCGAAGGAGAGCTGCAACATCAAGGCATAGGTTTTAACTCCCCCTCTCTATTTTAATATAATATGATTGGTTCATGCTTTCCATTCTTATCTTAATGTGTGACTAGATTCTTAGTTTTCCTTGATCAACTAAGTAGGTTGTATATGCATTATATATGTTATGATTTCACGTTTTCTTTCATTTTGAAATTTTGTGCAGGAAACCAAGCGCTGGTAGTGGTGGAGATATGACCACGAAACGCGAAGGACCAAAGGATTCAAACAGGAATTAGCATCAGATTGAGGTAAGCGATATATTCGTAATCTGTACGCATTTAAAATATATGAAAGTAGGTTTCTAATTGTTCCCTATTGTTACTAGACCCACTCTAGGGCTAGAGGGATTGTCTCTGTCCGCAGAGAGGATTTTCCTACATAACAAATTGGCAACTCTGTTGTGGAGTGCTATCCTTTCAATCTCCCATTTTCGATTTTTTGATTTCTTGTCGTGTCTTCAATTTTCATCGAAGGTATATCTCCTTGTCTCTATAGCTCCTGTAATTGCTTACAGACCTTTATCTCTCTACTGGTGTGATAAGCCTACTGTCAGTCTGGAAAACCTGTTTATTTTTCAATATTTTCTTTGGTCAGCGTGATTTTGACTCTGAAAGTTGCGTCGAGAAGCATGTTTTGCAGTTTACACAATCGCGCTTTTGCCTTTCTAGCGTAGGCTTTGACCTAGATAGTCGCGTTGATGCCTGTGTATGAATTTTAGGGTTTTCCTTCTTTTTAATCAGTGAGTGAGTCTTATCCTTATGAATGCTTTTGCTTATTTTATTAGCTTTGTTCCTCCTTTATTCAGTGACATTTCTAGTTCGAGTTTTAAACCTTTGGTTGTGATTAGGAGATCATGTCCAAGTTCAAAAATGCTCAAAAATGAAAGTGATCATAAGTGGTTGCAACCTGAACGACCGGAAATTCTCGTCCCTATGATTCTGGCACTGTGAACGGTTCATAAAAAATAGGTCATATGAAAAAGTTATTAAGGTTTGAAAACGCCCAGTAAACTTCAAAAATGGAATTTTGACTTAGTTTGACTTTATGAAATTTTTTATAAAAAAAAAATCTATATGTTCAAAAATTAATTTTCATATAAGTTATTGGGGCCAATCGTTGGGCGCCACGTGGCCTGCCCAGAGGCTGCCACGTAGCCCCAGGTCGGAATCCAAATTCAAATGTCTTGGCCAAAATTTTTGTTTTGAGGTCCAGGGGATCGAACCCATGACCTCCGGGCTAGTGCGCCCACATTGGCTTACCAACTGGGCTCTTACCAACTAGGTTGCACGATGGTTCTTACAATAAAAAGGAGCTGAATAAAAAGGAGCTGGAAATTTGTCGGTTAATTATAGTTTTAAACATCGAAAAATATAAGGGCGGGCTCTCGTGGCTAGCCCCGAGAGCATGTGACCCGGCGTCCAAAACCATGGCCTTAAGGTCTTTTTCTACCCATGGTTGCATGAAAATTTAATGCCGACAGGTTCGGGCCGGCAGGTTCGGCCATGTGGCCAACAATCGTTTAGTATTAAATGATATGGTTTGGTAAGCGGTGAATCAACGGTTAAGACGGTTCCGTAGAAGGTCCCATGTGACCCTTCCTATCCTAGCATTTAAATGGAAACTACAAACGGTCCAGATAAACTTGAGGCATTCCACCATGTTAGTGTCTCGTGATTTGCGTATTGGCATACCAAACGACATGGTAACATGGAACATGTCTAGTATTTGAGTCCTAGGACCTAGCCTTCCTAAACTCATAGAGGGATTTCTCTATTGGGTGCAAAGGATGTGTTCTTTTCGCTCTAGGGTTTTGATTTTAGACTAGTTATTAAGTATAGGGTTTGTTGATTTTTTTGGTTGGGTAAGATGGTCAAGTGGAATAGGTGGAGTGAGATTCTGTCAAATACATTGGGTAATGGAGTCAAATGAAAGTCAAGGGTGTCTAAATGATGAAACAGAGTGTGTTGCTAGGCCAATTTAGCAAGGTTAATGGATCCTTAAGGTAATGTGTGAGGTGAAGTGAACATCAAGTTTGGGAAAACCTTGAGGTCTTAAATACAGCCAGTTAAACCTTACAACTCATGAGGTAGGAAAACCATTAAGCTCAATGAACAATAATTAAACCTGATAAATATCCAAGATAAACATTCCAAGAAACATAGAAAGCATAAGAGCTTCTAAATTTAGTAAATTCACCTCTTACACTGGGAAACAACATATAAGATAGCACAATATCTCAACCTATGAAGAGGGAACTCCTAAACAACATAAATCAGGCTATAAAGAACCTTTAAACAAATTGGTAGATATGGACAAGGGCAGATCAAACAAGACCTCTTTGACTTTAATCCTAGAAA
>JAXQQM020074429.1:0-126093 GCA_034641835.2 Pinus albicaulis
TACACTTGGTATCAGAGTTGTTTCGGCTTCAAGGGGATGCCTTTGCTGCTGAGGGTTTTTTAGTTCGGGCCTGTGGTATACCCTGTTCAGTGGGAGATTTGTGGGATCAATTCTTGCGGTGAAAGAAGATGGCGAGCAGCGAGAAGATAGAGATCGAGAAATTTAATGGTCAAAGTTTTGAGTTGTGGAAGCTCAAGGTGGAGGATCTGCTGGTGGATAAAGATCAGTGGATCGCGGTAGATCCAGGTACTAAACCAACAGGAATGTCAGATGAAGACTGGAAGAAACTGGATCGGAAGGCTAAGAGCACAATACGGTTGTGTGTCTCAGATTCAGTATTGTTGAATGCATCTGGGGAAGCTACGGTGAAGAATTTTTGGGAAAAACTTGGGACTTTGTACCAATCTAAGTCTCTGGTGAATAAGTTGTTCCCACAGAAAAAGCTGTATAACCTGAGGATGAAGGATGGAGACTCGGTGACAAAGCATCTGAACGCCTTGAATACTGTTGTAATTCAACTGTCATCTGTTGATATTAAAATCTCAGATGAAGATAAGTGCATCAGTTTGTTGTGTTCTCTACCATACTCGTGGGACAGTCTAGTTATTGCAATAGGTAGCAATACAACTACCTTGAATTTTGATGACATTGTCTCAGCCTTGTTGTTGGAGGAAATGAGACGGAGAAATATGGAGGGTCAGAATGGAGATGCCTTATCTGTACGAGGAAGGTCCCAGAACAGAAACAAGAATAAGGTTTCGATTGGGAGATCCAAATCTAGAGGGAGATCTAAATCTCCTGGAAATTTTGTAAAGGTGTGCTGGAAATGCGGAAAGGAAGGGCACTACAAAAAGGACTGTAGATCTAAAGCTCCTGAGAAAGTAAAGGGATCTGATGATGCTCCTTCTGCAGAGGAAAAAACCACCTCGGATGAAGGTGGGGATGTGTATTTAGCTTCTTCTTCAAATACACATGTAGATCATGAGTCATGGTTGATTGACTCAGGTGCATCCTTTCACTTCACTCCCCATAGGGAGTGGTTCTGCGAGTATGATAAATATAATGTTGATGTCTTCCTAGGGGATGATAGGAAGGCAAAAATAGTCGGACGTGGAAAGGTAAAGCTGAAGCTACAAGGTGGAAGGATTAGAACACTTCTTGGTGTTCTGCATATTCCTGCATTGGCCAGAAATATGATTTCTGTAAGCAAGATGGATGATGCAGGTGTAAAAACAGTGTTTGAGAAAGATGCCTGCAAGATGGTTCGCGGAGCACTGGTATTAATGCGGGGAGTTCGGACTGGAACTCTATACAAGCTACAAGGTAGCACTGTTATTGATGGGTGTAACAATTATGTGGTTCCTGAAAGTGGGACATAAAGCCTAGCTGTCTCTGGAGAAAAGACCATGCTATGGCATCAAAGGCTTGGACATATTGGAGATAAGGGCCTTCGGATACTACATAGAGATGGTATGGTAGAAGGTATGTCTAATTGTTCTCTGGATTTCGATTTCTGTGAACATTGTGTATATGGGAAGTAGAATCGGGTGAGTTTTCCTTCTAGTGCTAAGAGGGAAAACAAGATACTGGAACTTGTGCACAATGATGTGTTTGGGCTTGTGTCAATTCCATCACTGGGAAAGTCTATGTACTATGTTTCATTCATATATGACTTCTCAAGGAATACAAGGATATATTTCTTGAGGAAGAAATCTGAAGTCTTTGATAAATTTAAATAATTTAAGGCTCTGGTGGAAAACCAGATAGAGAAGAAGATAAGGGCGTTGAGGACAGATAATGGTGGGGAGTTCTGCTAGAAGGAATTTGAAGAGTTCTATAAGAAGTGTGGTATAGCACGGCAGAAGACTACTCCATATACACCTCAGCAAAATGGAGTTGCAGAAAGAATGAATAGAACACTGATGAAAAAGGCAAGAAGAATGCTCAGTGGTACCGGGTTAGGACAAGAATTCTGGGCAGAGGCAGTGGAGACTGCATGTTACTTAGTTAACAGATCACCTTCATCAGCGTTGGAGGATAAGACCCCACATGAGGTATGGACTGGTAAGAAACCCTCTCTTTCACATCTAATGGTATTTGGATATGATGCATATGTACATGTTCCAAAGGAGAAAAGGACCAAGTTGGATAATAAATCTGAAAGGTGCATCTTTATTGGGTATAAGGATGGTTTAAAGGGTTACAAGCTTTGGAACCCAGAAACAAGGAAGGTTGTGTACAGCCGAGATGTGGTGTTTAGAGAAGTGAAATATGTTGTTAAAAATGAAGTCCTACCAAAGGAACCTGAGAAGATAGAGTTTGAGCTAAAGGAGGATGAATCAGACTCTACAACAGAAGAAGACTCAGAAGATGAAGAGCCACAAACTCCATCTTTGAGAAGATCAGTTTGGGAAAGAAGGCAACCAGAAAGGTATAGTCCATCTTCTTTCTATTCATGTTTTTCCTTAACTATAACTGATGATGAACCCACAACTGTCAGGGAGGCAGTATATTCATAGGATGGAAAACTCTGGAAGGAGGCCATGGTTGATGAAATGGCATCCTTGCACAAAAAATATGCATGGGATCTGGTGGAGTTGCCGGCTAGAAGGAAGCCCATTGGGAGAAAATGGGTGTTTAAGAAGAAGATGAATGTAGAAGGCAAGGTGGAGAAATACAAAGCTCGGTTGGTAGCGAAAGGTTATTCCCAGGTGCCGGGAATTGATTTTGGTGATATTTTTTCTCCTGTTGCCAAATTTACTTCTATTAGATTACTTTTATCTGTTGCTGCTGCATTTGATTTTGAGATAGAACAGATGGATGTGAAGACAACATTTCTTCACGGGGATCTAGAAGAGGAGATCTACATGAAGCAACCTGAAGGCTTTATGGTGAAGGGTAAGAAAGAACTAGTATGCAGGTTGAAGAAGTCTCTGTATGGGTTAAAACAGTCACCAAGGATGTGGTATCAGAAATTTGATACCTATATACGGGGACTTGGCTTCACCAGAAGAAAGGAGGATCACTGTGTTTATTTTAAATTAATTGGTGATCATGTTATTTATTTGGTCTTGTATGTGGATGATATGTTGTTGATTGGAAATGACAAAGAAATTATCCAAGATTTGAAGACCCAACTGTTCTCCAAATTCGACATGAAGGATCTAGGTGTTGCAAACTATATTTTGGGCATGGAAATTAAGAGAGATCGGGCAAAGAGGAGGCTCTGGTTAAACCAGAGGAAGTATGTCGAGACTATATTGCAGAGGTTCAATATGCAGGATAGTAAACCGGTGAATGTTCCTATTCCTGTAGGTGTAAAGCTATCTGCTGAACAGTGTCCCAAGACACAAGAAGAAGAGGAGGATATGTCCTATGTTCCATATGCAAGTGCAGTGGGTAGCCTGATGTATGCAATGGTCTGTACTAGACCAGACATTGCACATGCAGTGGGAGTATTGAGCAGGTTTATGTCAAACCCAGGGAAGGAGCATTGGACAACAATGAAGCGGGTTTTCAGATATTTACGTGGCACTAGTGATTATGGCTTGTGCTACCAGGGAAGACCAGGATTGGAAAGAATGTTGGACATTCGTGGTTTTGTTGATGCAGACTGGGCTGGAGATCTGGACCAAAGAAGATCTACAAGTGGGTGTGTGTTTAGCCTATTTGGAGGCGCAGTCAGTTGGATGAGTAAAAGACAGTCTGTAGTGGCTCTTTCAACTACAGAGGCAGAATACATAGCAGCCACTCATGCAAGAAAGGAAGCAATTTGGTTGCAGAGATTGTGTTCAAGTATGGGGTTGGTATAGCAAGCTATAAGGATAGACTGTGATAGCCAAAGTGAAATTTTCTTGGCTAAGAACCCTGCTTATCATTCAAAGACAAAGCACATTGATGTTCAATATCACTTTGTTAGAGATATGGTTGAGGCTAAAAGGGTATTGCTGGTAAAGGTGGACACTTTGAAGAATGTTGCAGATGCATTGACAAAGTCTGTGAGCACTCAGAAGTTCTCTTGGTGTAGAGAAACAATGGGTGTTGAAGAATTGGGCCAATGACTAAGCCCTCCTGTGGCCCCCCGTGGAAAGAAAACAACAAGTGGGATAATGTTGGGTATGTGTTATATTCTTTCCACGACTAATTTTTGGTCCTTAATTTCCGGCGGGTAGTCCGCGTCCATGGTTTTGTGCATGGTTTTGCACATGGTATTGGGGTACGATGGTTTTCGGCCCCTGGTATTTTTGTAGATCCGGTCAAGGGAACTACGGTTATGTTCTAATCTAGGGTTTATGGATTGGGGTTTATGTATGCTTCGACATGTATATATATGTGTTGTAACACTAAAAGGAAAATAATGAAAAATCAAGCTGGTCGTCCCAATTTGGGATCCAGGGGAAAATCTCTGTGTTTATCTGTTTTATGTTTTATGCTCTTGCTATTGTTTATTTTCTGTTATAAGATTCGTGTGTAGATAATTTATGTTCAGGGTTAAAACCTACAGTGCTAAGGTTTATTTGGGTCCCCAGACCTGTAAAAGAAGTCTTCCAAAATGCAGAAGTAAATTTAACATCTATGTCCAAAATAATAGTTTTTTGAATACTATGTAGTTTGAACATTTCTCTCATGAAAATATCTGCTATCTATACAGTCTTGTAAGTAGATTGTATAGGTATAAAATGTGCAGATTTACTCAATATTTCAACTACCACCATGATGGAGTGATTGTGCCTCTTTGACCGTGGTAAACCTGTAATGAAGTCTATGGATATAACATCCCACTTCCATTCAAGTACCGGTATGGGCTGCAACAATCCTACAGGATATCGTTGTTCCACCTTGACCTGTTGACACTCCAAAAATTTATTTAAATATTCAATAATAATTTTACACATACCAGGCCAAAAATATATTGTTCTAGTGGTAGTTAACATTTTCTTGTATCCTGGGTGACCCAAATAATTACTTCGATGGTATTCATCCATGATTAGCTCTTTTAGGGCCACACAGTTTGGTAGATACACATTTCCTCTAAAGGTTAGCATATGATATTTATTAACTCCATATTCTGAAGTAATTCCTTTTTTTTTTGGTCTCTTCCATTTTCTACCATAGGAATTGATATTATGGATCTTTTGGTGCTTCTTCTTTTATTTGATCTAAGAATTTACTTTCAATCTGATTGTAGTAAAGCTCATAAACACAATGCAACTTTCCACTTAAAGCATCAGCCACCCCGTTTTCCTCACCTTTCACGTGATGGATGTCCATATCAAACTCACTTAGAAAGGCATTCAATCGTGCTTGTCTGGAGTTGAAATCAACTTATTTGAAATAACTAGTCAAGCTGCCATGATCTATTTTTAACACAAACTTTTTACCCAACAAGTAGTGTCTCCATACCCAGAGCACGTGTACTACTGTTGTTAATTTTATATCATAGGCTAAGTACCTTTTTTCATGTTCTTTCAACTTTCATGATTCATATGCCACTACTTTTCCTTCTTGAGATAAAAATGCCCCAACATCCTCTTTAATAGCATCTATACAAACTTCAAATTCTTTTTTGCGGTGAACTACCTCAACACTAGTGCAGTGGTCAATAATTTCTTTAGCCTCTCAAAACTGTTCTAGCAGTCAATAGTCCACTTAAAGAGTTTTTATTTTCTCTACAAGTAGGTAATGGGAAAATAAATTTTGTGAAATGCCTCAATAAATCTTTGATAGTACCCAACTAATCCCATAAAATATCAAATATCTGCCATATTTTGAGGTACTTCCCGTTCCATGATTGTATTGATTTTCTCTGGATAAAAAACAATCCCTTATGCTGAAATGACATGGCCTAATTATTGGATTTATGTTTTGAAGAAATCACACTTGCTGAACTTAGCGTACAACTGATGTTTTCATAACATTTCCAGCGCAATCCTTAAATGTTCTTTATGTTCTTCCTAGTTTTTACAATAGTTTAAAATGTCATCTATGAATATTAATACAAAATTATCGAAGAAATGATGGAATATACCATGCATTAACCTCATAAAGGTTGCTAGTGCATTTTTTAGACCGAAGGGTAACACCACAAATTCATAATGCTTGTACCTAATATAGAAAGCAGTATTGCAAATGTCTTCATCCTTGATTTGGATCTGGCGATATCCAGATCTTAAATCTATCTTTGAAAATATTGTGACCTCCTTCACTTGATCGAATAGATCATCAATCCTTGGTAGAGGATATTTACTTTTAACTGTTAACTTATTGATCTGTCTATAGTCCATGCACATTCGCATGGTTCTGTCCTTCTTCTTAACGAACAACACTAGTGCTCCCCATGGGGACACACTTGGACGAATATAAACTTTGTCCAAAAGTTCTTATAAATTCATTTTTAATTCAGTTAATTTTGGAACACTCATTATGTAAGGAACCCTTGACAAAGGACATGCTCCTGGAATTAATTCTATGGTGAAATCAATATCTCGCCTTGGTGGTAATCGAGGGATATTTTCTGGAAAAACATCCATGAAATCTTGTACTACTGGTTTGTTTTCCATCATAGGTTATTTTTCCTTGGAATTAGCATATCCCACCTAAGAAGCATATATACGACATCCCTTCCTCATACATTTATGTATTTGGGATGATGTAATTGGACGTAGTTGTAGTGGCTTCTTGATTCCATGAATTTCCTTACATTTTCCATCTTGCATTCTGTAATAAATGATCTTTTCCTTGCAGCCCACTAAGGTCCAATGTTTTTCTAGCCAATCCATGTCCATGAAAACATGATAGGACCCTAATGGAAATTTTTTCAGGTCCACATTTAACTGTTGTTCTGCAATTTCTAAAGTGCAGTTTGGAATTTTAGCAGTTACCTTTCTTTTTGCTCCCATGGCTAGCTATACTAGCCAAGGGCTTTTGAATTTCTTCCCTTTTAATTTACAAATTTCCACTACTTTGGGACTAACATAGCTTATACTTGCACCTGGGTCTACCAAAATAGAAACAGATTGAGATAGTAATTTACCTTTCAACTCAACCATTGTTAGTTGATAATCTGCCTGTCGATCCTCTAACGCTACGTTGATACGAGTAATGTTTCGCACCACATCGCATATTGTATAAGGCTCTTGAAAATTTGCAATCATTTCACTTCTTGCTTGCTATCAACAGTTTTTATAATAATGTGCCTCACCACACCCCCAACAATGTAGAGGTGGTTTGGTCACCTAACCTTGCTCAGGTTTGATAGATGCCTCTGTAGGCTTCTCTTCCACTAGCCATCGGGTTCTTTGATGATTTCTGCCAAATTTTTTACTCACGAAACTTCATGCAGAATTCTTAAAGTTATTTTTTTTGGCGCCTTTGAAATTTGAGTTATTTTTCTGTCCTTTCCTTGGCTGCCAAATTTTTCCAACCTCCCCTTTTTCCTCAGACTTCTGATAGCACATTCGTGCCCTACAAATGGCTTCATTCATAGTTATGGGATTTACAAATTCAATTCGCTCCTTCATATGTGTTGGCAAGCTACTTAGAAATATTTGTACCTTACCCTTTTCATCTCGGAGGTATGGAACATATCTTAATAGTGAGGTAAAATTGGGGATATATTCGTCCATACTCATCTCTCCTAGCTTTAAGTCATGAAATTATTTAGATTTCTCATCGTAGAAATTTTATGTTAAATACTTGTATTTGAAGTATTTCTGGAATGATTTTGAGTTAACATCTTGGTCCTTAATGCTGTGAAAATTCTTTACTTCTTCCCACCACGGAGTGGCTTTGTCTCTTAACTGATATATGGCTAATTTGGCCTTCAGGTTGTTGTTGTACTCATACACCTAAAAATGTTTGTTCATGTTTATCAACCATGCCTCTGCCACTTCGTCAGCTTCACCATCAAATGTTGGTGGTTTTATTTTTCGAAACTCCCCCTAAAGCTCCACTTTTTATTTCTTGACTTCTTGTTGATCTGACAAATTTCCAGATTCTGCTTCATTATAGTTTTTGTTCTTGTTGCTTCGCTAGGATGGGCTTCTTTCCACTTTGTCAGTGGTGTGGTCCATTGTTTGTTTCTCATCACCTTCTTGCATGTCCCTATCACCACTGGGGTGTTCCATTTCCTAATTTTTCTAGTTTGACAGGCTCGAGTATCTTTTCTTGCTCTTACATCAAATGGTCATTATCACTTGGAAGTCGCAACATTTCTTCCTATAGTTTTGTATTCAAAAGTATGCTGGTTTGATGCTATTGTTCCTCCATTAGCATACTTTTTTAGATGATCCAAATATCATAATGTAAAATTAGGAGAAAATATTTATTAAATTAGAATATTTAATAAATAATAGAGACACTTAGAAATATAATATTGTTAGCAAATATAGGACTCTAGAATAGAGTCGTATCTTAGGCTCTAAAATAGGAATAAAGTTAGTAGATTGGATAGAAGACCATTTATTGTAAATGGGAACTTGTTGTTTTATCAAGTGGTCCATAACTAAATTAAGTTAGGACATATAGCTTATAAATAGGTTAGTTTTCTAATTGCAAATGGGTGGAAGTTTACATTTGTAAACTCTTGCAATTTTTTATGTAATTTCTTTTCCATTATTAATAAAATTACGTGTCTAAGGACACTTCTGTATTAATGTGGTATCATAGCTACACTAATGCAAATGATGTGAATGTGGAAATTTCGGCTATGTAGGCTTTGAAAATTCTACTAAGGAATTAATTGGTATGCAATCTATTCAATTTATTTTTTCCGGAAAATAAATTTACTTATAGTTTGGATTCTAAACTATTTGATTCATTCCTTAAAAAAAAAAAAATTACGCTGCCCTCCAAATCCGCAACAACACGCACTCCTTTGAAAGAAATTTACAACCCTTCTCCTCCACTATGTGTAAAACAATCTACATCCCTTGGGACTTTGGCCAAGCAATCAAAAAAGATTGATGTTCGATGACTCTCCATCGCTATCCTTACATTATTCTTGAGCTCTTATTCTCTGCCTCCCGCTACACGTTCACAAGACAGATTAATCCATTACCAACACCCTTTTCTTGTTAGTGCACGTGGATATATTGGCAGCAGCTGTTAGTTAAATCTGATTATACACTTTTAGTGTATGTAATTTTTTGGAATATAATAATGTCGATAATGACATTACTTTATCGGTTTGATTTTTTTAATTAATAGTGCAGAATTTTGCCACGAGGAGGCAGAACTATAGAATGCATTATTAACATGTTATAGCTTCTGCAATAATTATATTTAACCATAAAACATCAGTGAGCTTCTCTAAACATTAGTGAGCTCCATGGAGGGCGAATTTTATCATTTGGAGATTTTCTGAGGGGATGTGGGTGAGATCGTGTTCCTACAACATATTCTCCATGCCGAGGATGATTTTGCAATCATCATTTGATTCTCCGATCGTCTTTTTCATGGACCCATCCTTTTCAACCAACCACGTTGACAGAGAAAGAAAAACTAGATTCCATTGGGAACTCGCATCAACAGAGTAATGTTGCTGCAAATTCCATTAGTTTACTTGTTTCATCTACCAAATCCCTTTTGAGTATCCAAGCCAATGTGTTAGTTTGGATCTGATTGATGCAAATTCAGTCAAAATACATGCAAAATTGCATTCTTGAATCCAATAACCCTAAGCACCGACATTTTTGTTTCAAGAATAAAATATATCGTAATAGTTTATGCTAGCATCAAATCAAACAAGTTGTAGACAATTGTTGAAAAGATTAGAACAATCTTTCAGGTGTTGACTGTCTTGTGTTCCATAGTTGAAAATGCATTTGGAATAATAAAACTACAAAATTTTCTAATGAAATGATTCTGCATCGGCTATGGTTGCTTAAGGTTGAATCTCGGCGTCCCTCGGCAGCCGAAATTTCCTTTTCGACAGCTCATATTGAGTGCATTGTAGGCAATCATTTTCTATATAGATTTTGCAGCTTCTGAGGTAGACCCTCATGCCCAATGGGCCCTTGAAGAGAGACTAGTATTGTTGCTCACAAAAGTAGCATAATGATTGAAGGATAAATGATGATGGGATAAAGTGTGGTTTTCAAGGTTAATATTGAAGGATAAATAAGTTAAGGGATATATATTTCATGTAATTTTTTTTTATTATTTTATTTTTTGGAGGGAAAAGGAATATTGTAATTTTTTGTAAAATTTGGAGTTATAAGGGAGAATTGGAATTTTTTTTGCGGAGCAATAAGGTGAAGTGAAAAAAAAAGTGAAAATGTTGTCATTGTTTTTAGAGGAATAAGTAGATTTTTTTTATTTTGGAGAAATAAGGGTTATTATTTGTAACTCAAAGTAGCTTTTACTTTGAGGGAAGGTAGATTTTTTTTTAAGAAATTTGTAAGGGCATTGTCAAGTGGTCAAATTTTTCAAATATTTCATTGTAAACACTCAATGAGAAATTGACTAGAGCCAAGTGAAAATCTCAGTCATTTTTCTCCTTTTTCAACAACTATACGAGGGTCAAAGCCAAGCCCTGATAGATCATTTTTTATTTGCGTGGCATGTGTCATTTTTTGCATGGTGTGTTTTGTGTGACGATTTGGTCATTCTTTCTTGTGCTTGATTCCTTTGGTGCACTGCTTCAACACTACAGTGTGAAAGTTAATTAATCCGTTCTCTGATTCTGATAAGCTAGAAGGGGTGAAATATTATAAGACATTGAGACTTCTAATTGAAATCACTCTCATATATAATGAATTTTGGAATGAAATATGCAATGGTGACATTAAGCCTAATAAACCAACATATGCAGCTTCACTTGCAAAATGGGAAATAAAAAATGCCAAGGCATTAGCTCTTATAAAGGCTTCAGTTAATAATTAAATGTACATTCATATTGAGAATGCCTCAGATGCATGGAATGCTTTGCATACATTCAAAGATCACTTTGATACACAACCTGAATCAAATAAGGTTGATATTCAATTAAAATTGCTTCAACATAAATTAAGTGAAGGTGGGGATGTCCTTGAATATATTTCATGGCTTAAAAACATCAAGAAAGAAATAATAAATGTTGGTTTTCAAGTTTTCGATGAAAGTTTCTTGAATACCATTTTAATTGCTGGATTGCCATCATGTTACACACATTTTTTGGAAACTTTGCAAGTCATTGGAAAGTTATAGAAGATAAATTTTGATGAATTGAGCGATATGTTAGCCCAACATGATAAAAATTTTGGGAAGAATAAATAGATTGGGGAAGATGTCTTCTTCACTGAAGCCAGCTCAAGTAACTCCTCAGCTGGAGCTTCAAGAAATGGAGGAAGAGGAAATTTCAATCAAAGTCAAGGTCGTGGTCACAGTCAAAGCAGAGGAAACAATTTCAACAGAGGCTACAATTCAGGAAGGAGCATTTTTCAAGGAAGAGACAATAATCAAAGTAGAGGATATAATCAAGGCAGAGGACAAAGTCCAAGGTGAGGAAAAAGTCTAGGTAGACGACAAAATCAGAACAGAGGCCAAAGTAGAGATAGAGGACAATATCAAGGCAGAGGATAGTCTCAAGGAAGAGGCAGAGATTTCGGTCAAATTGTTTGTAGGAGATGTAACAAAGTTTTCCATTATGCAGAAGATTGTAGAACCTCTATTGATAAAATTCCCAAGTTTCATCCAAACTCTGCACAGTTTTCAAATGATGAAGATGATCCTGATGGTTTAGAATATGTCTTCACCAACACAAATTCAACAGTTTTACAGGTTTTAAGCTTTCTTAGAAGTGATTATGAAGATCCTTGGATTATGGATACAGGCGCAACTCAACACATGAATTTTTGACGGGATTTCTTTTGGAGCTTCCAACAATGCCATCTCAATTCAATATACCTGGCTAATCAAAGAAAAAATAATCCTTCTAGAAAAGGAGTAGTTAAAGTTTTTTTACTTGGCATTGGAGAAATAATGATTTCAAATGTATGGTATGTCACAATTCGACAAGCAAGACATATAGTGATTATGCAAGATGGCTTACTTAAAATTAACTCAATAAAAAAGAACATGAAAACAATAATGATAGGTTATGAAGATGGAAATATTTTAAGGATGAAAGGGACAATTATTCCAAGAAGTTTTGACTTTGTAGGAGGAGTAAGTACAAACATTTCACCAATCAGATTGTGGCATGTAAGATATGGCCATGTCAACTTTGAGAGTCTCTCTTAGTTACAAAAATATGGAATGGTTAAGGGAATTACAACCTTAGAAAGAGAAAATGCAAAATGTGAAGCTTTCATTTATGGAAAACAACATCTAGATACTTTTCCCACAAGTTCATGGCGCACAAGCAGGCATTTGCAATTGATTCACAGTGATATTTGTGGACCCCTACCAACTTCGATAGGAGGATGCAGATATTTATTACTCTTTTTTGATGATTCTAGCAAGATGACTTGGGTATATTCTTTGAAGCAAAAGTCATAAGCATTTGAAATGTTCAAAACTTTTCATCGGCTTATTCAAAATGAAGTAAAGGAGAAGATTGGCACTCTTAGAACCGACAATGGTGGAGAATTCACTTCAAATGAATTCAAAATGTATTGCATGGATAGCGGCATAAAAATACATCTTACCAATTTCTACATTCCACAAAAAAATGGAGTAGTATAAATAATGAACAGTACCTTGTTAGGAATGGCGAGATCTATGTTAAATTTCAAAAAGTTAAGTCCTATATATTAGGTCGAAGCAATTCATACCACTGTCTACTTAAGGAAGAGAATCTCCCACTACTTCTTTAGACTAAATCACACCTTATGAAGCTTGGTTTGGCTTCAAACCTTGAGTTAAACATCTCAGAGTTTTTGGATCAATATGTTATGCCTTAGTTTCGAAGGAAAACCGAACTAGGCTTGACTCACGAAGCTTGAACTGCACAATGATTGGGTATTCTAATGAGAAGAAAGGGTACCTAATTTTGTCAAATGGGAAATTTATTGTAAGCAGAGATGTGATTTTTGATGAAAAGGAGAGTTAGAGTGTTGAAGAAGTAGAAAGTATTCTTCAAAATTTAGAAACAAAAGGTGATAAAAGAAATGGAAATCTACAAAGTCAACCAAATTCACACAATTGGTATGAACTTGAGTTTACTTCATCTAAAAATGATTCGTCAAATATGTCTTCTTCACCAGTGCCATCTGGGTCTTCTAGCACTTCATTTAAATCTCCTAGAAGTAGCAGTTCTTCTGACAATGACTCTTCGCCCCCAGAACCTACGAAGTATCAACAAACATTAGTTTACATCAACCCTCTTTTCAATGATTGTGATTTTTCACAATCGCAAAACAATGAACATTAGTTGCCAAAATGGGTAGTTCAACTTTTGAAGGATGTAAGGCCTAATGAACAGAATAAAACATGAACAAGAGGATCACAAATAAATGAAGGAAATTTTTCCTTGATAGAAAATGATTTTACTGAACATTCTACTTATCAAGAGGTAGTAAAACATAATGAATGGCAACAAGCTATGGTTAATGAACATCAGGCAGTTCTCCACAACAACACTTGGAAACTTGTTGATTGTCCCTAGAATGTTAAACCCATTGGATGAAAATGGGTTTACATAATTAGGTACAAGAAAAATGGTGATATCGACAAGTATAAAGCAAGAATTATTGCTAAGAGTTTTGTGCAGCAGGAAGGGATAGATTATGAGGAAATATTTTCTCCTACAGTTAAATGGAACACCATTCAACTCATACTTGCCTTAGCATCTCAACAAGGATGGAAAGTTAATCAGATGGATGTAAAAAGTGCTTTCCTCAACAAATATTTACAGGGAGAAGTGTACATGACACAACCACCAGGTTTTGAAATTGAAGGACAGGAACATAAAGTCTGCAAACTGATAAAGGCTTTATATGGATTAAAACAAACTCCTTGAGCTTGGTATGCCAAAATGGATGAATACCTTCGAAAAGTGGGGTTTCAACGCAGTGAATCTTATGATACCTTGTATATACGCAAATAAGGTAAAAATATAGTGATTCTGGTTATGTATGTAGATGATTTTATTATCACTGGAAACAATGATGATCACATTTCACAGGTCAAAAAGGAGTTGCATGCAGGTTTTAAGATGACCGAATGGGACTACTTCACTACTATATTGGAGTTGAAGTATTCCAACGTCCACATCATATCTTCATTTCTCAGAGTAAGTATGCAACATAAATTCTTTAGCAATTTGGAATGTAGGATTGCAAGCCTATTCTTATCCCTATGGAACAAAACTTTAAACTTTACAAATTTGATGGTGGGGGGGGGAGGGGGATTGTGGATAGCACTACTTATTGACAGTTGATTGGTGGTCTGATTTATATGACAACTACTCAACCAGAGATTTCTTATGCCATTAGTATTCTCTCCCAATTTATGAAGAAACCACGAGAAAACCACTGGAATGCAACCAAAATATTTCTTCGTTATATCCAAGGAACAAAATATTTTGGTCTTCTTTACAAAAAGACTAAAAATTTTGTACCTGGTGGATTTTCAGATGCCAACTTTACTGGCAGTATTGATGATAGGGCATCAACCTCAGGTTATTTAATGAACATTGGGTCAGCAATAGTATCTTGGATTTACAAGAGGCAAGCTACAATGGCCACTTCCTTAGCAGAAGGAGAGTACATATCAGCATGGGAAGCAACATGTGAGGTTGTTTGGTTGCATAGAGTTTTACAGGACTTGGGAATTCCTGCAACAGAAGCTACTTCATTATACATAGACAACCAGTCAGCAATAAAGCTTGCAAAGAATCAAGTTTTTCATTCAAAGGAAAAGCATGTGGACATCAAGTATCATCATAGCATATCACTCATTGCAAATGATGTCATCAAGCTGATTTATTTTCCTTCATAAGATCAAACCTCCGATATCTTCACCAAACCTCTTCGCAGAGTAAAATTTACTAAGTTCAGGATATGTTGTAATGTAACTTTGGATCATAGGGGGGAATGTTAGATGATCCAAATATCATAATGTAAATTTAGGATAAAATATTTATTAAATTATAATATTTAATAAATATTAGAGACACTTAGAGATAGAATATTGTTAGCAAAGATAGGACTCCAGAATAGATTCATATCTTAGGCTCTAAAATAGGAATAAAGTTAGGAGATTGGATAGAAGATGATTTATTGTAAATGGACACTTGTTGTTTTATCAAGTGGTCCATAACTAAATTAAGTTAGGACATATAGCCTATAAATAGGTTAGTTTTCTAATTGCAAATGGGAGGAAGTTTACATTTGTAAACTCTTGCAATTTTTATGTAATTTCTCTTCCATTATCAATAAAATTACGTGTCTGAGGACACTTCTATATTATACATTTTTGCTAGTGCTGATCCACACTCAGCTAAACCCACATCTTAGGGCTCACTACTGGTTGCGTTTGGGGTTCTTCTCTGTTTTGGGGTGGTTGTTGCGTTGATCCCCTTCTCATGATGTTTCTTGTTATGCTTCTTTTATGTGCATCAGTATAGACATAGCTTAATAGTTAGTTGACCCTTAGGGTCCCAGTGTATGAATGCTTCTTTGATACCACTTGTAACATACACCAATTGTTTTTTTTTAATATTTACTCTACCGGTAAATATACTTTCCAAATTGTGTCACATCTAATCAAATTTGGAGACACCCATAGTTAGTCTTATCCCCTAAATTCGAAGACCAAACTAAAGCTTATATGAAAGTTATAACCTTTAACCTTTATAATATTTATTATAAATTTCCATAACTATTCCTGTTTACCTTGAAATACCTTATCATATTAACTATATTGATTGAATGGTCAATATATATATATATATAGCGCTACTTTAATGTTATACCACAGTTAACATTTACCAATCCACATAATTGTTTAAACCATAGATTTGGTTCTTTCGAGGGTATAGCTAGCACGATTCTGGATATTAAATGCAATGAGTATCAGAAATTAAATTCTTTTGATAGTTGTGAGATCTACCACAATTCAATGCAAGTTTCAATGGGCCTTTCCGTAGCTATTAACCGTTGAATCCCTAGAGATCCATGGTGAACACTTCGAGCAGGAAATAACATAAATAACCCTGCAACCCTAGCTGGCACCATCATTTACTTTTGCAACTATGTCGAGAATTTTCCTTCAGCACTGAGGGTTTGTTTCGTGGCTATGTTCGAGATTTGGCTCCATCATCATTGAGTTTCCACCAGGCATGTGAGGTTCTCAAAGGTATAGGCCCCATGGTATTGCAACATAGATGAGAGAAGGTGTCGTTATCAACTGCGATGAGTTTCTGGGGTAAACCATCCTCTGCCTCCATGGAAACATATTCAGTACTGGTTCCACTTATTCACAGTTCAGGTAATTAATCTCGTTTAAATTATAGAATTATTCTCGATACATTTACAGATTTTTCATAGTTTAACTCTTGTTTAATTTTTCTTTTGTCTCTTGGTGTTCTTTTTTTTTTAATACTTTTGGTGCAATGCTCAGAATGTCGAGACGAATCTATTTATCATGTAATCTCC
Source organism: Pinus albicaulis (assembly GCA_034641835.2). Classification (NCBI taxonomy): domain Eukaryota; kingdom Viridiplantae; phylum Streptophyta; class Pinopsida; order Pinales; family Pinaceae; genus Pinus; species Pinus albicaulis. The sequence goes on from JAXQQM020074429.1 coordinate 16,581, forward strand.
CATCAGTTCCTTTATTCTTTAACACACTTCTTCATTTTGCATAGTATTATGTCTAGCAACTTAAAAAATTTCTCACAGGTTTTTCTTTTATGGCTATTAATGCAGGTTGATACTTTCAATGATTGGAAGGTTCTTTTGCAAATAATTAGTTATTTTGAAATACCATCCTTCACAGCTAATATGCCTAGTTCTCCTTCCAAGTACTTCTAATACTTGCACTCAAACAAAGTGGTCTTATTTTTCTCAGGTGAGCTTCTAGTCTTCATGGCGGTTTATGAACCCAAATCTCAGCTTTGTCTGATGGCTTGGTTTAGGCCTTGTTATTTTTCTATATAAATTGTAAAGTTAAAGACAATGTCCAGCCAGAATCCTTGAGGAATCAGATAGTCTCTCTCACACTTATATTTTTCTAAACAAATTGACCGTGCATTTGTTATGGAAGGTCTACTATAGAGTTCATTTCTAGAATTCAACCCTTGCATAGTTTGCAGTCTTTGAAAAGGTGACTGCTGATAAATACTTTTGGAATATTTTTATTTGTTGTTTTGACTATATGTATTATTTCTAAATAGAGTGGCCTACTCACTATTTTAATGGAATGAAAAGCCTGTTTTTTTCCTAAAGTTCGAACATGCTCCAGTTCTATTTTTATATATGTTTTCATTTCGTGGTTCGTTCGAATGGATACTATGTAGGTATGCTCATCAGACAATTTGTAACCCACTTTTCTTGGAAATAATTTCTCACTGTCTTTATAGTAGTTTTATTTTAATCTCCAGTTCTGTTCTTAAGATACATATTTCTCTGACTGTTTCTTTTACCTTGAAGGTTTATCTCCGTGACCGGACCACTATACAATTTGTTAGTGTATAGTTAGATAGAGGAGGAAACCATTACTGGGCTGTGGTTTATCCTCGTGCCCAGAACCAAAATCTCACCCTGTACTAGATATTTGGACAATAATTTTTCTAGAATGTTATTTTCCTTTCACAGCAGTTTATAAGTTTTAATAGATATTTCTTTATCATTATGTCTCTATGTCCTAGAGAACTGGTTTACATCTTGACATATAAATTATCTTTCCGGCAAGAAAACATTCTATGTTCAGTTATCTAATCTTCTTGGTTCTGATTTTACTTCTGATAATTATATGTTGTAGTTTTCAAGTAATTCATAGATAATGATTGTTTCCGTTATATAAATTCACATAGAGTTATTCTATAAATCTTATAGAAATAATCACATAGTTCTCTAGTATTTTATCGAGTTCTTTTGAAATAATAGCTTATCACTTTTCCATTGCAAAGAAATGCTCAACAAATAAAGAGATTTCTCCTGCAATTAAACAACACTTAACTGAGTACAAATAACTTATAAACGACCTTTGTGTATAATTAATTCTAAGATAATAGTCACCTTAAAGAGAGGTAATTACGTCTTCCTCTTGTCCCCATGCTCCCCTCGTGAAGAGGTATAGGTTGAAAGTAGATTTTCTGACGTGACCTCAGGAATCCAAGTCCAGTCAATGCTAGAAAACTTTAGGAATTGTTGTGGTTGGGTTCCCAGGGATCCAGATGTCACGGTTTGCATCTATGTATGGTTAAATTCTATTATTAATGACATCAGTAGAGGCACCTTGAGGGAAAAATCAAGAAATGGACTCAGGCGATCAAGATTGTCGTGAGGGTTTTATTTCATGGTGAGAAAAGCTCTGCAATCAAATCTTCTAGGGCATAGGTTTAATGGAACATGTTTGCTTCTCAGAAACTTGTGAATTAAGCATGATGCAAGAACTCATCTGCCTCTTCTGCTTCAGTCCAATTTCTTCTACTACTTCAAGGAATCAATAATTCAAGAATATCTCTCCAGTTTGAAAGAAATAATTCAAAAATTAAGATCAAACAAGAAAGAAAAGCACAAGAGGAAGCTTGGCTGCAGTAAGAGGATCTTGATGCAGTATGACAGACGTGAAGTGTTGATTAGCAGTTGTAATTGATGTCAACCCAAGCGGCACTAGGGGCTACCCCAATTTTTCATGGGAATTTTTTCCTACCAAATAAATATATTTTGGGTCAAGAATACTTTTGATATTTTCTACTTGTTGAGATGTTTCTGTTGATATATGGCATGCCACATAATTATTCACGGTTTGAGAGATATTCATGTTTATAGTTTGTATCCCAAGTTAGTGGGTTAAAACCCTATGGGGTTGTGGCATGATTCATTGAAAAGTCATAATTAAATTTTTTTAAGCTCCCAATATCCCTCCCACGTTCACTTGTTGAAGCCCCTCTCAACCTAAGCATTTATATAAATTGTGATCCTCATATCCTCCTTATGGAAGGGATTTCGCCATCTAAAATAGGTCATCATGGAATTTGCGCTATAATATTTTTCCTACAAAGGATCAGAAGCTGAAATTTTTAAGATGTGAAGCCGAAATATTGAGGAAGCTCCTGTACAAATTTTAGATCAAGGTGTGTAATATTTTCGAAGATATGATCTATGGAAGTTATTGTTTTTGCAAGATCCTAAAATTCATCTCAAAGAAGTGACATTGGGAAAAGCGTCATAACTCTCTCTTTGAGTATCACGTTGGAATTCTGTAAAAAGTGGTAGAGATTTCATATAATGTAGCTTTATCTCTATAAATTTTAGAGTTGAATGAAGAAACAGTGACATGTGGAATGTCGTACAATTTCGCTCTACTGAAACAGTCCATAATTAGGGCATTGTGCAAGATTGGGCATAAATATCCCTTAAATAATCCAAAATGGGTCAGACCTTTTGCATTGGAAAGAAGACTCATAGGAATACTATAGGACCGAAAATCACATATTGGGGATCTACAATAATAGAGATACACTAGATATAATATCGAGCTCATAGAAAGAAAGAAAAAACTAGATCATGTGTTGTCAAGGTTTGTAAAGGACCAAAATTTCTAGGGTATAAAATCAAAGCATTCACAGAGGGTGAAAAATAGAAGCAAGAGCTAGCAACCAAGGTAGAATATACCAGAATTTCATCACATGAAGTATTCAAGTGGGCGGTGTAATCCTACACAAACACCGTAAAGGTATCATTATACTAGGTCATTGTAAATACATTATTGTAAAAATTGTATTCGTGTCTATCTGCCAAGAGTTGAAGAGGCGGTGTCGGGAGGTCTAGGATCATCATTAGGTAGTTGTGTCATATTTGGGGATATGGTCTAATGTTTCTTCTTCTTCTACATCATTCTACATCATTGTAAAGTGGACCATTTTCCCTGGTATGAGAGTCCATTCTTCTTTTATTCTTCTACAGGCTGGTAGGGTGGTGCTAGGGTGAGTTTTAGCTCATTGGGTGTTGGGGCATCCATTCAATGACTACCTAAGGACCGGGGCGTTGGAGCATCCATCCAAAGGGGGAGTGATAGTAAGTGAGCTTTCAGATTCCAGAAGTTGGAGCTTTATTCTCAATTGGAGTTGAATATTAAAGAATTATTAGAAAATAATTAGGTGGTTTTTGTCCCGAAGTGGGCTTCCACCTTAAAAACTATGTGCATTTGTGTTCCCCTTGTTTGCTGCTATCATTTTACAAGCATTGATAATAATTGAAGATTAACTAATGTTCTAATTGAAAGGAATATTGATTCAACCCCCCCCCCCCCCAAGTATTTCCAACAATTGGTATCAGAGCTTGGTTCCTTCAATAGTAGTTTAACAGCTAGAAGGAGGTCATGGAGCATACTAAGAATAGTGTACCTCTGTTCAATGAAAATAATTATGCACTATGGAAAGGAACAATGGAAATATATCTCTTGGTGCAAGGTTACGAAGTATGGGACACTGTTGAAAATTGATTTACATCAACCGTAGATGAACAAGGTAAGAATAATTTGGTAAATGATGAAAAGAAAAAAAATATTATTATCAGTGGACTTATTGAATCTACTTATCATAAGGTGTTGGGTTGTAAAACCACCAAAAATTTATGGGACAAGCTTGAGAATATATATGCAGGTGACTCAAATGTCAGAGAAGCAAAGCTTCAAATCTATAGAGAAAAATTTGAGCAACTCAAAATGAAAGAAGATTACAACATTGCTGCATACTTCCAATACATTGATGAAATAACCAATACTCTGGAAGGATTGGGAGAGCCAATTGACGAGAATAATATTATATGAAAGATTCTTAGAACGTTACCAGGGAGATTCAACCCAAAGGTATCAGTCTTAGAATACATTGCAAATTTGGACAAACTCAGTGAAGATGAATTACATGGAGTTCTCATAGCATATGAAATGAGACTTGACGAAGAAGAGGGTACTTCACATATAGAAATTGCTTTCATTGCATCTACTAAAAACAATAAGGACAAACAACCTTCAATTGAAAATGCATGCACCTGCAAGTGTGAATAAAAGGGAGATGATGGAGAAGGTCTTTCAGATGAAGAATATGTTTACTTTACAAGAAAACTAAAAATTGTTAAGGGAAAATTCAAAGGTAAACTTCCATTGATATGTTTCGGTTGTGGTGAGGTTTGGCATTTCATAGCAAAATGTCTGAACAGAAGTGATGGGAAATCAAAAGGAAAGAAAGGATTTAAGAAATTCTGCAAGCAAGGATCCAAAAGGAACTTTCTCTCTAAAGAAGACAACTCATGATCTGATGAAGATATTGATAGTGAAGAAGTAAATGAGAGAGTGTTATTTATGGCCAAGCACATTAAACAAGAGGTATAAAACAACAAACAAGAAGGGATGACCATAGAATAATTTTCTAAGGAAGAAATCAAGCTTATAAGGGAGCTCAAGGTAGAGAAAATTCGTTCCAATAATCTTGAAGAAAAATTTCAAGGTTTCAAAATTGAAGTTGAAGAACACAAATGCATTGAAGAGTCACTTCAAAAAAAGTTGGAAGAAAGCAACCAAGAAAGGGAAGAATTAGAAGCCGAAGTAGTCTCGCTGCATAAGGAAGTGAAGAAGGGAAAAACTATCTAGAACTATGCCAACAACTCAAGGGAATTAGAAGAACTCAACAACAGTCAATGATATTACAATGGCAGAACTGGCATCGCTTACAAAGAAGAAGCAGGACCTTCTACAACAAAATACAATGAACCTATGAGATTTGACATGCATGTAGACTTCATTGTACAAGGTTCACAAGAACAGCCTTGGAAGACAATTCCTCGACGAATATTTCCATCCAGGTACCAACATATTTTTTATGGCTACTATTATTCATGTGGAAAATTTGGTCATAAAGCTGTAGAATGTCACACATACGGTAGGAACGAATACAATTCTAGTAGATCTATCAAATTTGAACCTCTCAGGGCTCATAGAAACATTAATATATTTGAACATTTAATAAATAATATTGAATGTTACAAATGTCGAAACTTTGGACACATAGCCAGAGACTGTAGACTTGAAAATCCTCCAAAAGAATCTTCAAAGCCACAAAACGAACAAACATGGAAGAAGAAGAAGACTGGTAATTGTGCTCTCGCTCTGAAGGCTCAAAACAACAAATATGTGTGGTATGTTGATAGTGGTTGCTCAATGCATATGACTAGAGATAGAAGGAAATTTGTATCTCTAAAAGAGAAGAAGGATGGAACCGTGTCCTTTGGAAATGATGGATCTTCATATGTTATAGGATCAAGTACCGTCACTCTCAGAAGAAAAGATGCTCTAGCCTAGAATGTTCTATTGATTCAAAACATGAATCACAATTTGCTCAGTGTTGGACAAATGTGTGATAAAGGACACACAATACTATTCAACTCCACAAAATGTGAAATCAAGAAAGGAAGTTATGGTGAAATTGTGGCTACAACATGTTGAGCTCCAAACAACATATATATTTTGGATGAAGCCACTAAAGCATGTGTAATAGCTAAAGAGGATGATATAATATTTGGTAGAAATGATGATCGAGTAAGTAAGAAGTTTTCTACAAAGATGAAAATTGATTTCGATATGTCTTTACTTGGTGATTTGACATACTTCTTAGGGCTTCAAATATCTCAGCAAGAGAGGAATATTTATATGTCAATCCAAGTACATCAGGGAAATTCTCAAGAAATTCAAAATGGAATATTGCAAACCCATCCTTACTCTGATGGTAACAGGTTGAAAATTGAGCATAGACAACTCATCTATAGATGTGGATCAAAGGTTGTACAAATATATGATTGGTAGTCTTCTAAATGTAACAATTTCCCGATCATATGTTATGCAAGCAGTTGGACAAGTAGCAAGATTCCAAGAAACACCAAAAGAATCACATATGATTGCCATCAAAAGAATTCTTTGATATCTAAAGGGAACAACAGAATATGGCTTGTGGTATCCCAAGGGTAACAATTTCATTATTGATGCCTTTACAGATGCAGATTGGGTAGGAAGCGTTGATGATCGTGGGAGTGCTCGTGAAGCATTGGAATATCTTCACTAGAAGCTTTGGATTCTCCCAAGTTGTCATTAGATTTTCTTTATTCAGAATATAAAGGGGGAGTGGAAGTACGTACAGGTTTGCAAGATGGTTGTATGTCAGGGGGAGTGGAAGCGTGTACTAGTCCGCAAGGTGGCTATTTGTCAACGGGAGTTACTCATTTCCATTTATGTTAAAGGGGGAGAGAATTTTGTAGGAATATGTGTCATGATCACAAGAGGAGTACTTGTGTTTCCATCAATGCCAAAGGGGGAGATTGTTGATCAAGGGTTTTCATTGATGTCAACCCAAGCAGCACTAGGGGTACCCAAATATTGCATGGTAATTTTTACCTACCAAATTAATATATTCTGGGTCAGGAATGATTTTGATGGTTTCTACTTGTTGAGATATTTCCGTTGATAAATGGCATGCCACGTAATTCTTCACGGTTTGAGAGATATTCATATTTGAAGTTTGTACCCCCAGTTAGGGGGATAAAACCCCATTGGGTTATAGCATGAGTCATTGAAAAGTCATAATTAATATTTTTTAAGCTCCTAATATCCCTCCCAAGTTCACTTGTTGAAGCCCCTCTCAACCTAAGCATTTATATAAATTTTGATCCTCATATCCTCCTTATGCAAGGGACTTCTCCATGTGAAACAGGTCATCGTGGAACTTTCACTCTAACATTTTTTATACAAAGTTTTAGAAGCCAAAATGTATATTAGGTGAAGCTGAAATCCTAAGGAAGCTCCTGTAAAAATTTCAGATCATAGTACGCAATATTTTTGGATATATGATATGTGGAAGTCAGTGTTTTTACAACCTCCTAAAATTCATCTCAAATAAGTGACCTTGGGAAAATTATCATAACTCTCTCTCTGAGTATCAGATTGGAATTCTGTAAAATGTGGTAGATAGTGCACGGACTATTGTTTTCACTCTATCAATGTTAGAGCCAAATAAATAAAATGTGATACGTGGCACTCCGTACAAGTTTTCTCTACTAAAACAATCCATAATCAAGGCATTGTGAGAGATTGGGCATAACTCTCCCTGGAAGAATTAAAATTGGGTCAGACCTATGGCATTGAAAAGAAGAATTAAAGGAATATTATAGGACCAAAAATAACATATTGGGGATCAGAAATAACAGAGACACACCAGATTCAATATCAAGCTCCTAGAAAGCAAGAAGAAGCTAGATCATGTGTTGTCAAGGGCTGCAAAGGACCATACTTTCTAGGGAAGCAAAGCAAGGCAAGGTTCAACAGAGGGTAGCATGAAAAGAGCAACAACCAAGGTGTAGAATAGAAGCAAGAATTTCATCACATGAAGTCTTCCAGTGGGCGGCACTGCATACAGTCACTGTAAAGGTATGATTGTACTAAGTCATTGTAAATACATTATTGTAAAAATTATACTAGTGTCTATCTGCCAAGAGTTGAAGAGGCAGTGTCGGGAGGTCTAGGAACATCATTAGGTGGTTGTGTCATAGTTGGTGTTATGGTCTAGTGTGTATTTTTCTTCTACGTCATTCTATATCATTGTAAAGTGGACCATTTTCCTTGGTATGGGATTCCATTCTTCTTTTATTCTTCTACAGGGTGGTAGGGTGGTGCTAGGGTGAGTTATATCTCATTGGGTGTTGGGGCATTCGTTCAGTTGAATATTGAAGAATCTTGGGCATTAGAGCGTCCATCCAGTGGGAGCTGAAGAAGAATGCTTTTCTATATTCTAGTAAGTTGGAACTTTATTTTCATTGGAGTTCAATATTAAAGAATTATTAGAAAATCATTAGGTGGTTTTTGTCCCAGAGTGAGTTTCCACCTTAAAAACTATGTGCATATGTGTTCCTTTTGTTTACTTCTATCATTATACAAACATTGATAATAATAGAAGATTAACTAATGCTCTAATTGAAAGGAATACTAATTCACCTCCCCTCTCAGTATTTCCAACACGAAGGATTGAAGCTGTTCAAGAATTCAAGAATTTCTGTCTAGTTTGCAAGAAAGAATTCAAGAAAATGAGCTCAACAAGGGTGTAGACTCACTCTCTAGAAAGGGATTTGATGGGAGGGTGAGTTACCTATCATTAGGGAATTTTGTGTTCTAAAATGGGCCTCCTAAGAAAAATGTACAATAAAAATTCACTTTATGAGAACCAATCACATTTTAGGGGATGACATCATCCCTAATGGTTAAGGTAACGTTGCTTAAGTTAAAGGTACTTACTTGTCACATTCTCAATCGTGGATAAAAAGTCACGGTTAACCATGGTAGAGATCTAAGTACTCTTAAAGTCAAAGTAAAGTACTCATAATAAATGTCATTTGACACTTTTTGAATAAAAATATATTATTGTCATTTCATATTTCTTGAAGGAAACAATACATATCCCTATACATTTATTATATTATATTACATTATTTTTATATAGTATATTAATTACATGTTATCATACTATTTAAATAATATAAATTTTAATTAATAGCATATAATATAATTAAGAATTTATAAATTTATATTTATATTTTATTTTAATTTATTTAAGTACAAAGGACAAATGCATTAGTTGTTCAATGGTAATGACTTTTTCTTGAAAAGCTCATTCTTATTTATAGTCACATCAATACAATTTCTTTATTAATTTTATTTTGGTACAAGTTTTGAATTGAATTTAATTATGGTTACATGGATTGTGGTGCAAAAAGTGAATTGCAAATTCATAAATGTTATTTTATTGGTTTAGTTATTATTTTATTATTTCCTTAGGAGGCCCATTTTAGACCTCAAAATTCCCCTAATGAGGATGTACAGTTGTTACAGATAAATTACTAAATAACACATAAAAATACCAAATATTCTTGCAAGAACGAAATTCATCTCTTCCAAACATTAACCATGCTATATTATTTAATTTTCAATAATCAAGAAATAATGCCTATGAATTGTTCAATTTTGATCGTGAAATTGCACCAAAACTTACAAAAAATTTCAGTGATTGAGAAGTAAAGCCTAAGAATTCTTCAATTTTGACAGTTAAATTGCACGAAAACTTACAGAAATTCCTTCGAATTTGATGGTGAAAATTTCGGAAAATACTCATGCAAATAGCTATGTCCATTCTAACCCTTGGGCATTGACATGAAAATGACAATTTCTGCAGAATAATTCCATGTATATCATGATCTCAAGCACGTGATTTATCATCGGTGCAGTCTGGGGTAGTCGGCATTCTCATCGGTGATTTCTCAAGCTTCTGAATAGTTGAAAAGAAATTAAACAGTCAACAGCATTAATTGAGCTTTTACCAAATATCTTTGAGTCTCTATAATAATGCTTCTCTGGGGATCGAGTCAAAATATTTTTGAAATTCTACAAAACAACAATAGAATTTCAAAGAGCAATGTCGTGACTCCTCAATGATGGCCCTAAGTGTAAGGATGTGATCAATAGTTTGGTGTTCAGGTCAAAATCGAGCCTATCCTCTAGCTCTAAGTTGTTTCCACTCAATCTCCTTAGAGATTTGGAGGTGGAGGGATGTATCATATAGTTTTGAGAATTTGTGGCCCACCATGATAGTCCTCTAATTGTTGGGATCTGAGTTGGGCCCCGATTTGTGTAATGGGTGAATGATGTGTTGAGACCATGTTGATGGGAAACCTGTACAGACCAAATGGTTTAATAGATAAACCAAGTAGGGAACTAGAGCATGGAGACTGTGTTTAAATAACTCTGCCCAAAAACCATCCTCATCTACTCCTTTGCTACTATTCATCACCCCAATGGCCTCTTTGATGTCACTATCATAGAATACCAAACCTGAAGAGGGCAGAGAAGTCACCTGAATTTGGGGTTGGCCTGGGATGTCATAGAGGGTGGACACATGGGAGAACATGGATTAGGGGTTAAGGTTGGAGGGGAGGGGAGAGTGGAAGGGGAGAAAAATACGCTGGAAGTGTCTAGGGGAGTGAGTGAGAGAGGAACACAAGTCATGTCTTCTCTAGGAGACAAAGAAATGTTTCTTGCGATGGAGGAGGCGAGGATATGAGGCTTTGATGCTGGGGTACGATGGGTGAGTATGGATGAATGCATGTCAAATATGGTGGTGGAGAGCTTTTCATTGCTCATCATACCATCAATTCATAAGGTAATATTTGGGTTTATGCAAGGTGGAAGTGGAATGATGAGAGTGGGGGTAGGACTTAAGGGCAACATCCAAAATGATGGATAAGAGACAATTAAACTTGGTCGATGCAGAGTCCAATAGTGAGATTTGGTCCATGGAGGGGAGAATCTAGTGAAGGTGGGAAGAAAAGATGTCTTGGTCATCCTCATCAAAACAAAAAGTAGCTCGTGGTGAACCCTTGGGGGGAGGTGGGTTAAGAATGGGAGGGTTGTCAGCCCGAAGAGAGAAAGAAAGAAGAGCATGGTCAGCTAAGGAGATGGGGGAAACAAAAAAGTGATGAATAAAGGGGATGAGGTTCTGGCTAGAGAGGACTTAATCAACAAAGCTTGCTTGTCCACCATGAGGCTGACATGTGAAAAAGCGAGAGTTTGAAAAGTGTCGGAGGCCATTAAGAATAAACAGCTCCTGAGATTCGCCCAAGTGTAAAATATGTTGACCATAGGAGGTAAGGGGATCCAACGCATCATTAGACATCCTGTGAAATCCCACTGACTCTGGATCGATCTCCTAGATGCAGTAAACCTCCGCAAACCAATTGTAAAGAGGGATCAGGAGGGCTTTAGCGCAGGAGTTGAAGTCACCTAGAAGAATAACCTCCATAACTACTGAATATTGGGCTATGATGACATACAAATAGATAGAGGGGTCCCCATTAGGCCCATTATGAATGGCATATGATGAAGAAGAAGGAGGGAAGTAAAAATCAATAATGTAAATGTACCGGGGGAGAGAAGAGGCCCCTTCAACCCAAACCCACATAAAATTTGTAAAATCATCCACAACCACCAAATAAATCCTACTCTCAAAGGAATCTCAGATGAAGCAAGCAACTCCCTCAGAACCTATAATACCACCAACACTCCTCGTCTCATTTCTACAAGCTGAGAACTTATAGTAACCTGTAATGTTTGGGAGAGGTCAAACAGGGATCTCATGCATCTCAGTGATGAATAAGACATCTGACAGTCAAAGAGGATCATATAATAGACATGTTTATGCCCAAAAATACCTATTCCCATTAAAACAACTGATGGAAGTAGATTCCCCTTGTTGCCTCCCCCAACAAGCATGTCATTTGGAGGACCCGAAATGGGGCTTCCACCCAGGTGGAAAAGTGTCCCAAATCACTTCTTTGAGGTTCCTAATAACTGCCCATTTCCCTTCCTGACATGTTGCTGTAACCAACTCCCTAGAGAATTTGAGCTCAAAAAGTTGTGTTTTAGTGAGATATTCATCAAGGAAGATCTTACTAGGAAGTGAGAATAGATTTCTCTTAGCTCTAAGAGCCTTAAAGCAATCAACGGCAACCTGAACCAAAGAAAGATAGTGGAATCGTACCCAAGCCAAGCTCTATCAAGGGTCACATCCTCGAGATCTAGTTTTTCATTGATGAAAATGGTCCCAACCACCATGGGGTCTTATGATGTGAGAAGGAAAGGAAGCCCTCTCACTTTGAGGTTCAATTCTCATGCTTGTCTAGTGCGTTCTTCCATGAGTTTAAATTGTACCACCTCCTCAACTGCGGCTAGAGGGGGAGAGAGGGGGGTATCCCTCCTTACAGCAATTTGTGCCCATGAGTTGATGTGTGTTTCTATTTATTGTTTAAAGGCCGCTCGCTGAGGTTTGATCTCCTCCTGTTAGTTTTTCAAATCGAGAAGTTCAGCGTGTAGAGTGTCATTAGAGGGGAGGTGGTGAATTGCTTGCTCCTTGTTGTCTCTCAATAGCTTCTTCACTAAACCATTCTCGTCTTCCATTACAACTAATCTAATTTTGAGTTCATAGACCTCTCTATTTAGTGCTTGGTTAGAGGATTCAAGGGTTTCCAATCTCCTAAATAGTTCCTAAAAAGCCTTGTTGACACATTAAAATCCATAATCAGGCAAAGGTGACAGTTCTGAAAAGATTTGAAAGAATTTTTCGACACCTATGTTTATGTCGGTAGGAGGTCCTAATAGTGTCGTCACCTACGATTGATCCTGTTATTGTGGTTGGGTTCCTGGGGATCTAGGCATCACGATTTTCATCTTTGTATGGTTAAGTTCTGTTCTTTGAGCATATTACATTATGTATTATTGGCAACTTTGAGAGAGCCGGTAACAAGCGAGCTTGTATCTCCATGTTTATGATGGATCTTCTTCTGTATATATGATGATCCCTTATTAGTTTCTCCACTTTTGGCAATGTAGCTTGAATCACAAAAGGACTGGTCTAACAAGTTTGCTTGAAAGCAGTCTACTACAAGATATATAGTCTTTCCTTATAGAGTTGTGACTTAATTAAGTGAGCATGTACAACACATTAGGCATGATCCGGGATTTGTTTGTTTGTGATGGGAAATTTTTCTAGAATATATCGTATCTCAATGGCTTAACACTTGTTTTTTTTATGTCATTACTCTTTACTGGTGGTAATATGGCCCAGTTATTTTCATGGTTGGAACAAAAAAATTTTCAACTCTTAATGTCTGTTCATGTTTTGAACTTTGTTTATGTACTGAGAAACAAAAATTTTGGACTCTGCATCATTTTTTATTAGTTAAAGTTATATTCGAAGCAGCTCACTCTATCTAGTAGGACAGGAGAATGTAATTAGAATGATGATGTAATCTATCTAATCTTGAGGAGTATCTCCCAAACTTGGACATGATGGTTGATAGGTACTGTTTACTTATATAATAAACAATGTTTTTTTCCTTCTGAAAAAAAAAAAATTTATGTTCTTAATGACATCAGTAGAGGCACCTTGAGGGGAAAATCAAGAAATGGACTCAGGTGATTAAGATTTCCGTGAGGGTTTGGTTTCACAGTGAGAAAATCTATGCAATCAAATATTCTAGGGCACAGGTTTAGTGGAACATGTTTTCTTGTTAGAAACCTAAAAATTAAGCATGATGCAAGAACTCGTCATCCTCTTCTACTTGATTCCAATTTTTTCTGCTACTTCAATAATTCAAGAATTCAAGAGTTTCTCTCCGGTTTGCAAGAAAGAATTCAAGAATTAAGATTGAACGAGACAAAAAATCATGGGAGGAAGCTTGATGGAAGCAAGGGGCTCTTGATACAGAATTATAGGCACAAAGGATTGAAGATGTTGAAGAATTTAAGAATTTATCTCTGGTTTACAAGAAAGAATTCTAGAAAATGAGCTCAACAAGGTTGCAAACTCACTCTCCAGAAAGCGACTTGATGCGAGGGCAAGTTACCTCTCAGATGTATAGTTGGTATGGATAAACTAAGAAAGAACACATCAAAATATCAAATATTCTTTCAAGAAAGAAATTCAACTCTTCAAAAAATTGAACACGCTATATTCTTGAATTTTCAATGATCAAGAAATAAAGCCTATAAATTATTCAATTTCAACAGTGAAATTGAACCAAAAATTACACAAATTTCAGTCATAAAGAAGTAAAGCCTAAGAATTATTCAATTTTCATAGTGAAATTGCACTAAAACTTATAAAAATTCCTCGAATTTGATGGTGAAAATTGCGGAAAAGACTCATGCAAACAACTGTGTGCATTCTAACCCTTGGGATTTGACATCAAAATGACAATTGTAGCAGAAGAATTATGTGTATATCACAATCTCAAGCACGTGAATTATCATTAGTGCAGTCTAGGGTAGTCGGCATTCTCATCAGTGAGATATGAAGCTTCTGAACAATTGAAAATATATTCAACAGTCAATAGGATTAACTGAGCTTCAACCAAATGGAAAATAAATTCAACAACTATGAAGAAAGATACTTCAATTTTACACAGCGAATTTCTAAATCTTACCAATTTACAGTCAATCAACTTCTAAGCTTCAACCAAAGGGAAAATAAATCCAGCAACTATGTCGAATCAAGAAAATTCAACAAATTTATGTTGGTGTACATGCACCTATATTAGCTTTAGTTCAACTCTAGATATTGCATGTGATGTGAACTTGACTTAGTTATTTAACTTACTACTTGCATATGATGTGCACTTGGCTTAGTTAGTTAACTTACTGCTTGCATGTGGTGTGTGTGCACATTAGTAAAACATAAAGCACACTTAGCTTCAGTTAGCTTTAACTATTGATAGTTATTCAATGTACAACTAAGCTTAACCTAGTTGCTTTTATGTATTGATTCCAAACTAATATTGAAGAATTAATTTCATTATTTTCTCTATTATTTCTCACTCCTCCCTTCTCTTACAAGTTTGTTCATTCTTTTGAAAATATATATCTTTGTATCTTAAAATATCACATGGTATCAGAGCACAGGGATTTGTAATCAATGCACAAGAAATTTTTATTTGCAGGGTCAGAAGATTGAAGCAAAAACAAAGAATGGATTCTAAATTAGAGTTTCCGCAGTTGGAAATTCTTACTCCATATAATTACTTCGAATGGAATGCAAATATTCTACTTCATCTCAGAAGTAGAGGCTTATTGCGAGTAACCATGGAAACAAAAGTTGAACCAACATCGGCAGTGGAGAAAACAAGATATTTCAATCAAATGGACGAGGCCTTCAACATCCTATGCTTATCTATCTATCAGGAACTTCTATTTCATGTTGAATCATGTTCAAATCCAAATGAAGTATGGAAAACTTTGGAAGGATTGTTTGGAAAACAGGATGAAATGCAAGGTCACATTCTCGAAAATGAGTTAAACTCATTGGATCTGAGAAATTTTGAGAACATTCAAGATCTTTTCACAAGGTATAAATCCTTTTTTCTTCAGCTGAAAGGATGTAGGATCGACAAATCCAAGCAAGAAAATCAGTTGATTCTTTCGATTTTATCAAAACTTGGTCCAAAGTATGCAATATTCATCTCTATATTCCACACAGTAAGATCTGCAACCGGTGTAGCTTGGAAGATGCCCTCATTGTATTCTTCTATTCAATATTTGATGCATGAGCAAGATAAGCTCATAAAAATGGGCACACTTACAAATTCCAAAGTGTGTTCACTTACTGTGCGTGCAAAAGGAAAGGCAAATTCCAAAGACCATCGGAAAGGAAAAGGGAAGAAGGATCCTGATCCAATAAAGGGAGGAAATCCCAAAGCCCCTAATGGATCATTCGGCTTAAAGGAAAGGAAAGAAATGAACGGGAAATCAATGTGCAATTATTTCCACCATGGTTTTCACCCTGAATCTGCATGCATGAAGAAGACTATAGGTCTTGTAGTGTAGACACTCCAACAACACAATCTTTGAGACCACATTCCTGAGAATTCCAAGAAGAAGTTTGGAGAAAAAGCACCAGATCCAAGAGGTAATGGGCATGATTTGATTGCTCGTCATTAAGTACCACATGAATGGATCATCGATTCAGGAGCTTCACATCATATGGATTCTTCAAAGGAATCCCTTTCTTCTCTACATGCATACTCATTACCTCCTATTCTCATGGGGGATAATTTTGCAGTTGTAGCAAATGGAAAAGGAAGAGTGCAATTCGAAGATGGAATTTTTGAGAATGTATTGCTTATTCCAAGGCTTTCTGTTGAGATTGCAACAAGATGATGAGCTTAGTGGAAAGAAGTCGCCTTCACTAAGTGGGCCCATAGGCTATTTTTGGCGCAAAGTCTATTTTTATACATATGGATCATGTTCTATGAGTTGCAGGATGCTATTTGTGGATGGTTGGTCAAGTCGGAAAAAATAGATGGACTTATATTTTTAGACATATTGGGTGGAATCTCTTTTTAGATTGCCAGTCTAAAAATAGATATGTCGAATATTATTAGCTCTTAATAATATTTGGACTATAAACATTATCTTATTCTCTTGGAGCACTTCAATTAAGTGCACAGATGTGGCACAGGAGCTAACAGAAGGAATTACGCTATTCTTGAGGGTTAAGTGAAGCTATTTGATCGATACTTTAGTTAGAACTCATGTGACAGAGTTTGGTGGAGTTGATTGAGGAGTTAATGGAGTTGTGTTCAGTTTAACTAATCTAACCATAGTTGAGCTATTTGTATCTAGTTTAACTGATTGATACAATTAGTGAGAGTGGTGTGAATTAATTGTTAATTAATTAACTAATTATAAACTCATTAATCAACTAAATAATACATCAGTTAACTTCAGTGCATGGACAGTTTCAGTGGAGAGCAGTGAAGAGATAGGTGAAAGAGCAGTGTGACTATCAGTTGTGACTATACTGTTGCATAATTAAAACACACAGTGATTGGAGAAGCCCATGACGATTGCGCAGTACAAGCCAAGTGGTTCAAGTTATTTAATGAGCGATCCTATAGCATTGATTATGCAATAGAGGTTGGCTATCAGGTGGCAGAGATTGGAGCATGTGTTTTTCTAGATCTAGCTTGATTAGTGTGTAGCAATTTGAGGTTGTGCTGAGAGCTTGTGAGGAGCTTTGTACAATTATTGTTACATGATCTCCATGACATATAATATACATATAGTTGGGGGTTTTCAGCTTTAAGATTTCCCATGAAATACTATGTTTATATGTGTGATTGTTTAAGGTTTTAATGTGCGCTTGTGATTTTTTTTATTTCTACAATTAATGATCAATGGTAGAAGAGATTTTGTATTGTGCATGAATATTAAATAGTGTGTGATCAAGAGAATATTGATGAATAATATATCAGTTATTCAAATTTCTACATGGTATCAGAGGGATATTGATCATTGGAGAAATTGCAAAACATTAAAGCAGTTGAGTTTTGAGCTGGTGGAATTCGAATTTGCAGCAGTGTTTTCTTGGTGTCGAAGTTGAGATGTATTTCAATGGATTGCGATTGGAGTATGCCCTTGAGGGTAGCTTGAATTATATTGCATGGAGGGAGAGGATGGAGGTGGTGTTGGATGAAAATGGGTTGAAGGAGTTCATAGATGCAGAAATTCCAAAACCTGCTTCTAGTGATGCTGCCGCACTTGACGCATGGCAAAAGAAGATAGCAAAGTGTCGAAGAATTCTGTTGGAAGGTTTCAAGGATCACATAGTATCTAGCCTTCATGGTAAGGCTTATCCATTCTTGATGTGGAAAGCTTTGACAGATTTATTCCAAAGCAAGAGCGACCAGCGGAAGTTGGCGCTCAAGGATAAACTCAGGAACATAAAAATGGAGAAAGGCGACAGTATGCCCAAGTACCTCACGAAGTTCATCCAATGCAGGCATGAGCTGGGAAGTGTGGGGGTGACTCTTGATGATGAGGACTTGGTGAGCTTGGCTCTCCTTGGGCTTCTGAAGAGTTGGCAATCCTATCAGGACTCTGTCAATGGTTGGGAGAAATTGCCAAGATGGGAGCGACTTTGGTCGGATCTTGTGCAAGAGGAGATAAGGTGAAGTACCAACCCGAAGGATCTTCATCAAAGAAATCTAATGAATAAAATTGCGCTTTGGGTACCAAAGCAAAGAAGGGGAAGAGAAAGAAGCATGCTTCTCAATCTGGCGTGAAAGGCAAGAAGCAGGACATGTCCAAGGTGAAGTGCATTCACTGTCACCAACATGGACATTACGCCACTAGTTGTCCACAGAAGAAGAGAAATAAGAAAGTTGTTGGATCTGCAGCTGGAGAGGCCTTAGCCTCGCAGTTTGAGCTGTATTTTTCACTGATCGCATGCTTGGTCTCAAGTGTGATGGGTTCAGTGTGGTTTCTTGATAGTGGTTCATCTTTTCACATGACAAGAGATCGAGATTTGTTTACTGATATGGATGAGAAAGATCTTGGAGTGCACATCTAGATGGGAGATTATGCTAGATACAGTGTGACCAGTATCAGTACCATTTCCTTTGAGAGGGAGTCTGGTAAACCCTTTGTATTGAAGGAAGTGATGCATGTTCTAGGATTGAAGAATAATCTGATCTTTGTGGCAATGTTAGAAGACAAGGGATATGATGTTGTCTTTAGCGAGGGAAAGGCTTTCCTACGCAGTAAGGAAAATGGTGAGACTCAAAGGATAGGGGTTCGAGTTAAGAACATTTATCAATTGTAGGTAGATGGATGCACAACAATGGCAGGCAAGACAGAAGGAGTGGTGAGCCAGGATGATGGCGAGTTGTGGCACCGAAGATTGGGCCACCTTCACGATGGAGCTTTGATGATACTGCAACAAATTTCTACTGGGCTTCCTAGGGTACTCTTGCGCAGTCATATTAGTGCAAGGTATGTACCTTGGGAAAATTTGTGAAAGCCACCTTTCACGAGAAGGATAGTCGTGCCATGACGATCCTTGAGAGAAATCACAAAAACGTGTGTGGACCTTTCTCAGTAACTTCGACAGCAAAGCATAGGTACTATGTGATATTTGTTGATGATTTTCTTGGAAGTGCTGGATCTTCTTCATGCAGAAGAAAAGAAAGACATACTCAAAGTTCTGTGAGTTCAAGGCACTTGTTGAGAAAGAATCGGGGAAGCTGGTGAAGGCTCTTAGTAGTGACAATGGCGGTGAATTCATCTCTAGCAAATGCAAGGAATTTTGCAGTGCAGAAGGAATTCGAAGAGAGCTCATAGAACCTCATAACCCACAGCAGAATGGGGTTGTTGAGCTAAAGAACAGAATGATCGTGGGTGCTGCATGCATATGCCAGGCGATCGTGGTCTCCCACACACTCGTGGGCTGAGGCATGCAATACTGCAGTATATGTGCAGAACTGATGTCTTAATAGGATACTTGGCATGAGTACACCCAAGGAGGCGTTTTTTGGTAAGAGGCCTGATATTTCCCATTTGAGGATTTTTGGTTCACCTGTTTACATTCATGTGACTAAGGATGCCAGGAAGAAGCTGGAGCAGACTGCAGAGGTTGGGATATTTGCGGGGTACACTGATACACCCCACAACTATCGTGTGTATTTGCTAGACAGTTGTAAGACCGTTGTGCGATGGCATATAAAATTTCATGAGGAGAAAGCCATGAAGTGTTTGCTTGAGAGGGAGCTACACTTGCATGCAGATGAGGAGTTGTTAGTTCCTAAGGATGAGTCTCTGGATGTGGATCAGCCACAAGAGGAGGTTCATGGAGTGGAAGATACCACTCATGCAGTGCCAACCATCAGAGGGCGGAAGCGCACTACAGAAGCTGAGCGACTGACTCAAGATGCATAGAAGGTTGTAGGAGCACCTACATCACAGTGCAAACAGAGACAGTCACCTGACCGGTATACTAGATACATGGCTCTTATGAGCAAGTGTATCGTGACGGAGCCATCCTCTTTCGAGGAAGCTATGGAGGATCACGCATTGGTAGTTGCCATGGTGGAAGAGTATGATTCGATTGTCAGAAACAGTGCATTGGAGATTGTCCCAAGGCTAGAAGGGAAATTAGTGGTGGGTTCGAGATGGATCTACAAAGTGAAGCAAGCAGCTGACGAGAGTGTGGAAAAGTACAAGGAAGTATTTGTTGCTCGAGGCTTCTCACAGATTGAGGGGATCGATTATGAGGAGACCTTTGCACCTGTCGCAAGGTATTGTTCCATACGGACAATTCTTGCTCTCTCAGCACAGATGGGGTGGCACATTCATCAGATGGATGTGAAGACTGCATTCCTCAATGGGGTGATTGAGGAGGAGGTGTACATACAGCAACCCGAAGGTTTCGAGATCTTCAGTAGCGAGTCGCATGTGTGCAGGCTCAAGAAAGCACTGTATGGGTTGAAACAAGCACCTCGTGCTTGGTACACATGGATAGATAGTTATTTCACTGGACTTGGATTCTCCAAGAGTGAGGCGGATCCGAACCTATATCAGATTATGGTGGAGGGTAAGTTGTTGATAATTGTACTTTATGTAGATGATTTGATTTTGACAGGTGATGAGCTCTTGATACTCTCATGCAAGGATGATCTTGCAAAGGAGTTTGAGATGAAGGACTTGGGCCTCCATTATTTCCTGGGATTGGAAATTTGACAGCGCAGTGATGGACTGTTTGTTTCTCAAGGAAAGTATGCCCGGGAGATACTAGAGAAGTTCAACATGCATGGCTGCAAGCTTGTTGATACTCCTCTTCTTGGTGGATGGAGGAAGGAGGATGCTGCTTCGATGGAGGTAGTGGATGCCACTGTTTATCGACAGTTGGTGGGGTCGCTTATGTATCTAGCCAATACACGACCTGACATATGCTATGCTGTTAACTAGCTTTCACAAGCTATGGTTAAGCATACCAAGCTCTTCTGGAAGGCAGGAAAGCATGTATTGAGATATCTGAGGGGCACATCGGGATATGGATTATGGTACAGACAGTCGGATGAGGTGAGGCTATGTGGCGTCACAGATGCAGATTGGGCAGGGAGCCCAACGAACAGAAAGAGCACATCTGGAGGGATTTTCAATATTGGGTCGACAACAGTTTCTTGGTACAGCAGGAAGTAGAGATCTGTGGCACTCAGTTCAGTAGAGGCTGAGTATATGGCAGCTAGTTTGGCTGCATGCGAGGCTATATGGATGAGGAAGATCCTAGTCGGGTTGTTTGGTTCACACTTAGATCCTACTGTGATTTATTGTGATAATCAGAGTTGCATAAAACTCTCAGTTAATCCAGTATTTCATGATAGATCTAAACACATTGACATCCAGTATCATCATATCAGATATTGTGTGGAGCAGAAGATCATGTTACTTTCATACATTCCCACGGAGGATCAGGATGTTGATATCTTGATGAAGGCGCTCACCAGCAGCAAATTCGAATACCACAGAGGCACGATAGGGGTGGCAGATAATCCTTATATTGTTGAGAGGGAGTTTTGAGATTGCAACAAGATGATGAGCTTAGTGGAAAGAAGTCGCCTTCACTAAGTGGGCCCGCAGGCTATTTTTGGCGCAAAGTCTATTTTTAGACTATGTCTATTTTTAGACATGTCGATCATATTCTATGAGTTGTAGGATGTTATTTGTGGATGGTTGGTCAAGTTGGAAAAATATATGGACTTCTATTTTTAGACATATTGGGCGGAATCTATTTTTAGATTGCCAGTCTAAAAATAGACATGTCGAATATTATTAGCTCTTAATAATATTTGGACTATAAACATTATCTTATTCTCTTGGAGCACTTCAGTTAAGTGCACAGATGTGGCACAGGAGCTGACAGAAGGAATTACGCTATTCTTGAGGGTTAAGTGGAGCTATTGCATGGATACTTCCATTAGAACTCATGTGACAGAGTTTGGTGGAGTTATTAAAGTAGTTGATGGAGTTGTGTTCAGTTTAACTGAGTTAAACATAGTTGAGCTAGTTGTATCTAGTCTAACTGATTGATACACTAGTGAGAGTGGTGTGAATTAATTATTAATTAATTCACTAATTATAAACTCATTAATCAACTAAAGAATAAATCAGTTAACTTCAGTGCATGGACAGTTTCAGTGGAGACCAGTGAAGAGATAGGTGAAAGAGCAGTGTGACTATCAGTTGTGACTATACCGTTGCATATTTGCAACACACAGTGATTGGAGAAGCCCATGAGGATTTCATACTACAATCCAGGTGGTTCAATTTATTTAATGAGCCATCCTACAACATTGATTACACAATAGAGGTTGGCTATTAGGTGGCAGATATTGGAGCATGTGTTTTTCTAGATCTAGCTTGATTAGTGTGTAGAAATTTGAGGTTGTGTTGAGAGCTTGTGAGGATCTTTGTACAATGATTGTTACATGATCTCCATGACATATAATATACATATATTTGGGGGTTTTTAGCTTTAAGCTTTCCCATGAAATATTGTGTTCATATGTGTGATTCTTTATGGTTTTAATGTGCGCATGCGATTGTTTTTATTTCCGTAATTAATGATCAATGGTAGAAGAGATTTTGTATTGTGCATGAAGATAAAATAGTGTGTGATCAAGAGAATATCGGTGAATAATATATCAGCTATTCAAATTTCTACACTTTCTATGAATCTTCTCTCTGATCTGATACACACAGGAAGTGGAAGGAAAGTGGAATTTACCCCGGATTCCATGAGAATTTATGACATGCAAACCAACTTAAATATTTCGTCTGGAAAGGTAAATTATCAATCTCATCTGTATACATTTTCTAATTTAGTTCCTCAATCAGATTCTATTTTGCTACTTATGCATGCAAATGAAGAAAGTAGGATTTGGCACGAGAAATTTGGGCACTTGAATTTCAGATATATGCAACAACTTAGCAAGCAAGGGATTGTTAGGTCCCTATATCACTAGTATAGCCCCTTATTATTGTTAGTGTAAACCCCTTATTGTTATTATTGTACCCTTGTAACCCGCATTTTGTTATTATTGTGCCCTTAAATTATTATTGTTAGGTCGGCTAGGATTACATTGTGGCCCACTAGGATTACATTATGGCCCCATGGACTCCTATATATAGAAAGGAGGTTTTGTGAATTGTATCATCCAAGAATTGTTCATTTATGTAATGTATTGGAGGTTGCCCCCTCGAAGTGGCTCATTTCTAAGGCGTTTATATCTCTTTTCTTCTCTTTTTGAGTTGGCTACACAACAGGGATGGTCAAAGGATTTCTGATCATTGAATTTTCAAATGGTGTTTGTAATAGATGTGCTCTTGGAAAGCATCCACAAGACAAGTTAGAGAAGGCGCATGCATGGAGAGCCTCTTCACCTTTGGAACTTGTACACAGTGATTTCATGGTTCCATTTCCCGTGATTTCAATGCATAAAGCAAGATATGTGTTTTCATTTATAAATGATTACATGAGATTCACTTGGGTTTACCTCTTGAAACTCAAGTATGAAGTTTTTCAACATATAAATTTTTTCAAAGTGCATGTGGAAAATCAGTCTGAAAAATAGATCAAGATACTCTGCATAGATAAAGGGATGGAATATGTCAACCACGATATCAAGAATCTTTGTAATGAAGCAAGCATACAGTTGTGGCATACAATTCCTGACAGTCCACAGCAAAATGGCGTGGCTGAAAGGAAGAATCGATCTTTGAAAGAGATGGCCAATTTTATGTTGCATGCAAGATATCTTACGTCGAAATTGTGGGCTGAAGCTATCAACTGTGCCTCATACATCTAGAATAGATCTCCTCATAAATCTGTTATTGGAAAAACACCTTTTGAGTCTTGGACTGGCATGCAACCTGAAGTCAGTCATCTCTGCACTTTTAGATCTCGAGAATGGGCCCGCATTCCTACAGAGAAGAGAAAGGCTTTAGAGCCTCAAAGTAAAGCATGCATGTTTGTTGGATATTCTGATGAAGTCAAAGGGTACAGATTTCTTGATATCAACACTCAAGAGCTCTTTATTGAAAGAAGTGTAAATTTTTACGAAGATATTTTGCATGCACCAGCGAATGAACTTGTTACCAATTTGCCATCCCCACTAATTGATGAGTATGCAGATGAAACTTTAGATTAGAATTTTGATGGAGATAAGTCTTTTCTTGTGATGCCCGTTGGACCACCAATTGTTGAACATCGATATCATACTTTCGCATGTAGTTCACAAGATTCTCGACCACCTTCAACACAAAAATGGCGGAACATGAGTGATATCCTTGATGATCCTGCCTCTATACCTCTGTTTGAGGAAGATATCCAAGAACTCTTATCTATGGAGCCATGCATGTCCATGCATGCTTATATGATGCATACATCTAATCGAAAAACTTATGAAAAAGTAACTGGGCAACTTAAATGGGAAGCCGCAATGGATGAGGAATATAACTCTCTCATTGAGAACCAGACTTGGGATTTAGTTCTGCTACCTTCCAATCGTAAACTTGTGAGGTGCAAGTGGGTTTACCGGACCAAGAAAGTAGCAAATGGCCAAGTTAGTTGATATAAGGTATGGTTGGTAGCAAAATGTTTTCATCAAGTACATGGTGTTGACTATAATGAGACTTTTTCTCTAGTGGCAAAAATGGATTCCATTCAGCTAGCTCTCTCCATTGTAGCAACAAGAGGATGGGAGGTGCATCATATCGATGTGAAGAATGCCTTTCTTCATGGTGATCTTGATGAGGAAATATTCATGGAGCATCCACGGGGATACATGTACAATTCATCTATGGAATGAAAACTAAAGAAGTCTCTCTATGGCCTTAAGCATGCACCTAGAGCATGGTATCCAAAGATGGATTCTTATTTTTTATCTCAAAATTTTGTACTCTAAAAATCTGATTCCAATGTTTATTTTTTGAACAAAATTGACTCCTTGTTCATCATAGTACTCTACGTAGATGATCCTTAGATAACAAATAGTTGAGCTTCTATCATTACTAAGATTAAAATTGAATTTCATAAGCGGTTTTCTATGACAGACATGGGCTTGCTAAATTTCTTCCTTTGACTAGAGATCAATCAGAGTGATTCTAGGGTTACCATTTCTCAAACAAAGTATGCTAGAGATCTTTTGGAATGATTTCACATGAGTAACTACAAGCCAACAACCAGACCTTTCTTATCAGGGATAAAGCTTGAGAATGAAAAAGACACACCATTGGTTGATTTCACATTGTACCGTCAATTTGTGGGAAGTATTATTTTTCTCACTCACTCCCGTCGTGATCTCTCATATGCTGTAGAAGAAATTTCAAGATACATGCAGGAGCCACATGAGTTATAGTGGAACGCTGCAAAGTGCATGCTTCGATATGTCCAAGGGAAAATCACCTATGGGATTCATTATGCAGCCAAATGTTCTTTGAATCTCATTGGGTTCACAGATTCATATTGGGCTGGCAACAACATTGATCGCAAGTCCACCTTCGGTTATGTACTTAGTTTGGGATGCAGCACAAGTTGTTGGTCAAGCAAGACGTAGGCTGCCATTTCTTTATCATTAGCAGAGGCCAAGTATAGATGAGTATTCAATGCTAGTATTTAAGCCATTTGGCTACAAAATTTCCTATCTAAGCTTGGGATCAATGTTCATCATCAAACTATCATCTGGTGCGATAATCAAAGTGCGCTAAAGTTTTGTAGAGATTTAGTGCAGCGGCAGTGGACCAAACACATCGAGATCCACATGCATTTCATTAGAGAAATCATTCATGATGGGGTCATATTTCTTCAGTATTGTCCTAGTTCCGAGCAGACTGTTGATATCTTCACCAAGACTTTCACTTAGCAGAAGTTTCGATTCCTGAGAGATCGTCTCGGGGTGAAGGACACGACTTCCTAACAGTTGCCTTTTCTCTACTTTTTCATTATGTTTGACGGGGAGTTTTCTTCCCACTGGGTGACGATTTTGACAAGATTCCGACAAGATTTCAAAGAAGTCCCTAATCGGGCAAAGGTGATGGTTCCGACAAGATTTCAAAGAAGTCTTCAACACCTATATTTACGTCGGTAGGAGGTCCTGACAGCGTTGTCACCTACAGTTGATCCTGTTATTGTGGTTGGGTTCCTGGGGATCTAAGCATCATGATTTGCATCTTTGTATGGTTAATTTCTGTTCTTTAAGCATATTACATTATGTATTATTTGCAACTTCGAGTGAGCCGATAACAAGCGAGCTTGTATCTCCATGTTTATGATGGATCTTCTCCTGTATATATGATGACCCCTTATTAGTTTCTCCACTTTTTGCAATGTAGCTTGAATAAAAAAAAGGATTGGTCTAACAAATTTGCCTGAAAGCAATCTACTACAATATATCTAGTCTTTTCTTCTGGAGTTGCGACTTACTTAAGCGAGCCTGTACAACACATTAGGCATGATCTAGGATTTTTTCGTTTGTGGTGGGAAATTTTTCTAGAATACATCGTATCTCATAGGCTTAATTCTTGTTTTTGTTTATGTCATTAGTCTTTAATGGTGGTAATATGGTCCGGTTATTTTCATGGTTGGAACAACATTGTTTTCAACTCTTAATGTTTGTTTATGTTTTGAAATTTGCATTATGTTTTGAGAAACAAAAATTTTGGACTCCGCATCATTTTTTATTAGTGACAGCCATATTCGAATCAGTTCACTCTGTCTAGTAGGACGGGAGAATGTAATTAGAATGATGATGTAATATATCCAGTCTTGAGGAGTCTCTCCCAAACTTGGACATGATGGTCGATATGTACTATTTACTTATATAATAAACAATGTTTTTTTCCTTCTGAAAAGAAAAAAAATTATGTTCTTAATGACATCGGTAGAGGCACCTTGAGGGGAAAATCGAGAAATGGACTCAGGCAATCAAGATTTCCATGAGAGTTTTGTTTCACGGTGAGAAAATCTTTGCAATCGAATCTTCCAGGGCACGGGTTTAGTGGAACATGTTTGCTTGTTAGAAATATATGAATTAAGCATGATGCAAGAACTCGTCGGCCTCTTTTGCTTGAGTCCAATTTATGCTGCTACTTCAATAATTCAAGAATTCAAGAATTTATCTCCGGTTTGCAAGAAAGAATTCAAGAATTAACATTGAACAAGACAAAAAAGCATGGGAGGAAGCTCGGAGGAAGCAAGAGGCTCTTGATGCAGAATGACAGGCACGAAGGATTGAAGTTGTTCAAGAATTTAAGAATTTGTCTCTGGTTTACAAGAAAGAATTCAAGAAAATGATATCCTTCAGGAAAATGAGATGAACAAGGTTGCAAACTCACTCTCCAAAAACTAACTTGATGCGAGGGCGAGCTACCTCTCATATGTATAGTTGTTACGAAGAAACTAAGAAAGAGCACATCAAAATATCAAATATTCTTTCAAGAATGAGATTCAACTCTTCAAAACATTAAACACATTATATTATTTAATTTTCAATGATCAAGAAATAAAGCCTATGAATTCTTCAATTTCGACAGTTAAATTGCACCAAAAATTACACAAATTTCAGTGATCAAGAAGTAAAGCCTAAGAATTATTCAATTTTTAGAGTGAAATTGCACTAAAACTTACACAAATTCCTCGAATTTGACGGTGAAAATTTTCGAGAAGACTCATGCAAATAGCTGTGTGCATTCTAACCCTTGGGATTTGACATTAAAATGACAATTGTGGCAGAAGAATTCTGTGCATATCACAATCTAAAGCACGTGAATTGTCATTAGTGCAGTCTAGGGTAGTCAGCATTCTCATCATTGAGATATGAAGCTTCCGAACAGTTGAAAATATATTCAACAGTCAATAGGATTAACTGAGCTTCAACCAAATGGAAATAAAATTCAACAACTACGAAGCAAGATACTTCAATTTTACACAACGAATTTCTAAAACCTAGCAATTTACATTCAATCAACATCTAAGCTTCAACCAAAGGGAAAAGAAATCCAGCAACTACGTTGAATCAAGAAACTTCAGCGAATTTATGTTGGTGTACATGCACCTATATTAGCTTTAGTTCAAATCTAGATATTGCATGTGATGTGAACTTGACTTAGTTATTTAACTTACTGCTTGCATACGATGTGCACTTGGCTTAGTTAGTCAACTTACTACTTGCATGTAGTGCGTGTGCACATTAGCAAAACATAAAGCACACTTAGCTTCAGTTAGCTTTAACTATCCATTGTTATTGCATGTACAACTAAGCTTAACCTAGTTTCTTTTATGTATTCATTCCAAACTAATATTGAAGAATTAATTTCATCTTTCTCTATTCTTGCTCACTCCTTCCTTCTCTTACAATTTTGTTCATTCTTTTGCAAATATATATCTTTGTATCTTAAAATATCACATGGTATCAGAGCATAGGGATTTGTAATCAGTGCACAAGAAATTTTTATTTGTAGGGTTAGAAGATTGAAGCAACAACAAAGAATGGAGTCTAAATTGGAGTTTCCACAATTGGCAATTCTTACTCCATATAACTACTTCGAATGGAATCCAAATATTCTACTTCATCTCAGAAGTAGAGGCTTATTTCGAGTAACCATGGAAACAGAAGTTGAACCAACATCGACAGTGGAGAAAACAAGATATTTCAATCGCATGGATGAGGCCTTCGACATCCTATGCTTATCTATCTATCCAGAACTTCTATTTCATGTTGAATCATGTTCAACTCCAAATGAAGTATGGAAAAATTTGGAAGGATTGTTTGGAAAATAGGATGAAATTCAAGGTCACATTCTCGAAAATGAGTTAAACTCATTAGATCCGAGAAATTTTGAGAACATTCAAGATTTTTTCACAAGGTATAAATCCTTGT
Organism: Pinus albicaulis; assembly: GCA_034641835.2. NCBI lineage: Eukaryota > Viridiplantae > Streptophyta > Pinopsida > Pinales > Pinaceae > Pinus > Pinus albicaulis. The sequence continues at coordinate 45,282 of JAXQQM020074429.1, forward strand.
TGCTTCAGCTGAAAGGATGCAGGATCGACAAATCCAAGAAATAAAATCAGTTGATTCTTTACATTTTATCAAAACTTGGTCTAGAGTATGCAATATTTGTCTCTACATTCCACATAATAATATCTACAACCGGTGCAGCTTGGAAGATTCCCTCACTGGATTCTGCTATTCAATATTTGATGCATGAGCAAGATAAGCTCATAAAAATGGGCACACTTAAAAATTCCGAAGTGCATGCAAAAGAAAAGGAAAATTCCAAAGACCATCAAAAAGGAAAAGGGAAGAAGGATCCTGATCCAAGAGAGGGAGGAAATCCCAAACCCCCTGATGGATCATTCGGCTCAAAGGAAAGGAAAGGAATGAAAGGGAAATCAATGTGCAATTATTGCCACCGTGGTTTTCACCCTGAATCTACATGCATGAAGAAGACTATAGGTCTTATGGTGCAGACACTCTAGTAACACAATCTTCGAGACCACATTCTTGAGAATGCCAAGAAGAAGTTTGGAGAAAAAGCACCAGATCCAAGAGGTAATGGGCATGCTTTGATTTCTCGTCATTCTGCACCACAAGAATGGATCATTGATTCAGGAGCTTCACATCATATGGATTCTTCAAAGGAATCCTTTTCTTCTCTACATGCATACTCAGGACCTCCTATTCTCATGGGGGATAATTTTGCAGCTGCAACAAATGGAAATGGAAGAGTGCAATTCGAAGATGGAATTTTTGAGAATGTCTTGCATGTTCCAAGGCTTTCTATGAATCTTCTCTCATTGTATCGGATGACACATATAGGCAGTGAAAGGAAAGTGGAATTTACCCCAGATTCCATGAGCATTTATGACATGCAAACCAACTTAAATATTTCATCTGGCAAGGTAAATTATCAATCTTGTCTGTATACATTTTCTGATTTTGTTCCTCAATCAGATTTTGTTTTGCTACTTATGCATGCAAATGAAGAAAGTAGGATTTGGCACAAGAAATTTGGGCACTTGAATTTCATATATATGCAACAACTTAGCAAGCAAGGGATGGTCAAAGGATTTCCAATCATTGAATTTTCAAATGGTGTTTGTAATGGATGTGCTCTTGGAAAGCATCCACAAGACAAATTTGAGAGGGGGCAGGCATGGAGAGCCTCTTCACCTTTGGAACTTGTACACAGTGATCTCATGGGTCCATTTCCTATGCTTTCAATGCATAAAGTAAGATATTTGTTGTCATTTATAAATGATTACATGAGATTCACCTAGGTTTACCTCTTGAAACTCAAGTCTGAAGTTTTTCAACATATAAAAATTTTCAAAGTGCATGCGGAAAATTAGTCTGAAAAATAGATCAAGATACTCCGCATATATAAAGGGATGGAATATGTCAACCACGATATCAAGAATCTTTGTAATGAAGTAGGCATACAGTTGTGGCATACAGTTCCTGACACTCCACAGCAAAATGGCGTGGCTGAAATGAAGAATCGATCTTTGAAAGAGATGGCCAATTGCATGTTGCATGCAAGATATCTTACGTCAAAATTGTGGGCTGAAGCTATCAATTGTGCCTCATACATCCAAAAAATATCTCCTCATAAATCTGTTATTGGAAAAGCACATTTTGAGGCTTGGACTGGCATGCAACTTGAAGTCAGTCATTTCCACACTTTTAGATCTCAAGCATGGGCCCGCATTCCTACAGAGAAGAGAAAGGCTTTAGAGCCTCAAAGTAAAGCGTGCATGTTTGTAGGATATTCTGATGAAGTCAAAGGGTACATATTGCTTGATATCAACACTTAAGAGCTCTTTATTGAAAGAAGTGTAAATTTTGACGAAGATATTTTGCATGCACCAGCGAATGAACTTGTTACCAATTTTCCATCCACACTAATTGATGAGTATGCAGATGAAAATTCAGATCAGAATTTGATGGAGATAAGTCTTTTCTTGTGATGCATATTGGACCACCAGTTGTTGAACATCGATATCATACTTCTACATGTAGTTCAGAAGATTCTCGACCACCTTCAACACAAAAATGGTGCAACATGAGTGATATCCTTGAGGATCCTACCTCTATACCTCTGTTTGAGGAAGATCTCCAAGCACTCTTATCTATGGAGCCATGCATGTCCATGCATGCTTATATGATGCATGCATCTAATTGAAAAACTTATGAAAATGTAATTGGGCATCCTAAATGGGAAGCCGCAATGGATGAGGAATATAACTCTCTCATTGAGAACCATACTTGGGATTTAGATCTGCTACCTTCCAATCATAAACTTGTGAGGTGCAAGTGGGTTTACTAAACCAAGAAAGCAGCAAATGGCCAAGTTAGTCAATATAAGGTACGGTTGGTAGCAAAAGGTTTTCAGCAAGTACATAAAAGACTTTATAAATGAGACTTTTTCTGTGGAAAATGATCTCATTCCGTTTAGCTCTTCATTGCAGCAAATAAGAGATGGAGTAGACTAGCATTTCATGTGGAATGGCTTTCCACATCTCTGGATGAGGAATATTCATGAGCATCCAATGTGGATACAGCACAATCATCATGGTATGCAAATTCAGCAAGCCCCCTTCATGCCTACAGCACATAGAGCATGGTATCCAAAGATGGATTCCTATTTTTTATCTCAAAATTTTTTATGCTACAAATCTGATTCCAATGTTTATTTTTTGAACAAAATTAACTCCTTGTTCATCATAGTACTCTACATAGATGATCCTTTGATAACAGATAGTTGAGCTTCTGTCATTACTAATATTAAAACTGAATTTCATAAGCGGTTTTCTATGACAAACATGGGCTTGCTAAATTTCTTCCTTTGACTAGAGATCAATCAGAGTGATTCTGGGGTTACCATTTCTCAAACAAAGTATGCTAGAGATCTTTTGGCATGATTTCACATGAGTGACTACAAGCCAACAACCACACCTTTCTTATCAGGGATAAAGCTTGAGAATGAAAAAGACACACCATTGGTTGATTTCACATTGTACTGTCAACTTGTGGGAAGTCTTATTTTTCTCACTCACTCCTGTCATGATCTCTCATATGATGTAAAAGAAATTTCTAGATACATGTAGGAGCCACATGAGTTACAGTGGAACACTGCAAAGTGCATCCTTCAATATGTCCAGGGGAAAATCACCTATGGGATTCATTATGCAGCCAAATGTTCTTTGAATCTCATTGGGTTCATAGATTCATATTGGGTTGGCAACAACATTGATCGCAAGTCCACCTCCGGTTATGTACTTAGTTTGGGATGTAGCACAAGTTGTTGGTCAAGCAAGATGTAGGCTACCATTTCTTTATCATCAGCAGAGGTCGAGTATAGATGAGTAGTCAATGCTAGTATTCAAGCCATTTGGCTACAAAATTTCCTATCTAAGCTTGGGATCAATGCTCATCGTCCAACTGTCATCTGGTGCGATAATCAAAGTGCGCTAAAGTTTTGTAGAGATCTAGTGCAGCAGCAGTGGACCAAACACATCGAGATCCACATGCATTTCATTAGAGAAATCATTCATGATGGGGTCATCTTTCTTCAGTATTGTCCTAGTGCCGAGCAAACTGCTGATATCTTCCCCAAGACTTTCACTGAGCAGAAGTTTCGATTCCTGAGAGATCGTCTCGGGGTGAAGGACACGACTTCCTAGCAATTGCCTTTTCTCTACTTTTCCATTATGTTTTACGGGGGGTTTTCTTCCCACTAGGTTTTCCCTCTTTCCTCCTTTTTATGCATTGTATATGGGTACCTAAAATGGCCGTGTTTCCGGGACTTATTCATTTTGCATCACACTTGAACATAATTTATGCTTAAGGAGAGTGTTGGTTTACATGCAACTAGATTAGCTCTAGCTCAATTCTAGATATTTCATGTGATGTGCACTTGACTTAGTTATTTAACTTACTGCTTGCATGTGATGTGCACTTGTCTTAGTTAGTTAACTTACTACTTGCATGTGGTGTGTGTGCACATTAGAATAACATAAAGCACACTTAGCTTCAGTTAGCTTTAACTATCCATAGTTATTGCATGTATAACTATGCTTAACTTAGTTTCTTTTATGTATTGATTCTAAAACTAATATCGAAGAATTAATTTCATTCTTTTCTCTATTCTTGCTCACTCCTTCCTTCTCTTGCAAGTTTGTTCATTGTTTTGCAAATCTAGATCTTTGTATCTCAAAATATTACAATGTCTAATCAATTTAGAGTCAACAACATCTTAAGCATCTCGTAAATTTCAGCCAGGAAGAGAAATGGATGAGAGCTTTCGGTTGCAGAGGCAGCATTAAAGACGTGAAAAGTACAAGAGGGGCCAATTTTCACAACTATAGTAAAGTGACTTAACGAGGGAAAGGAAATTGTATGATGTTTTATTTCAAAAAACGAGGGATTTTAAGGGAAATTCCCATTGGGAAAGAAGACTTTGTAGCCATTATCGAATGGAAAACATGACTTTGGCAAACCAAAATTATTTTCATTGTGGTTGCTTAGATCATTTTAACACCATGTCAACTAAAAGGAACTAACATTACCACAACTCAAAACCCTTCAAATAGGCTTCCTAATTTGACATAACCTGAAATAAAGACTTCAACAGGTTTAGACATACTTTTCATAAAACGATTTTGCTAAAGGTTCAAGGGTACAATAGAAAAAAAAAATGAGTGTGACTAAGTTCATAAGAAATATTTATTCATAATAAAAATTGGGATAAGCCCACTTGTGGGAAATTTTTGAAAACATCATGTACATTATGTTTAGCAAATATCTTCTCGATTTAATTTAAGAAATCAAGCTTTAATGTGGAGAATTTTTGGGCCTAGCCTCATAATGACCTTAGAATCTTTAATGATCTCCTTGGAATCTTGAATGACAAGGACACCAGTGTGATTGAAATCATGATGTCTTTTCAATCCTAGAAGTATTACTCTTTAGCCTAGTTATTGCAATCATGATGTCTTTTCAATCCTAGAAGTATCACTCTTTACCCTAGTTATTGGTGAGATAACCTAATTAAATCTAAAAGCACCAATGTTCCCCATTTAAGTAGATATCCCCCTGTCTACCACTCCAGCTCAGGTTTCATTTTCAGGCACATGAATAGCATGGACTTACCATAATTAGAAGGCCTTTCGATAATATTTTTTGGCTCTAGCTTTTAACGTTGATCTTATTCATTCATCAACTAATCTCACTCCATTTAATAGGTTACCAAGTGACATCCACCCAATATCTCCATCAACGTAATAACAAAATAACATTGTTTAGAACAATTCACATGTCAAGCATAGAACTAAGGATGAACATGAAACTCAAATCTTTCTAAATTAGTCTCAAAGTAAATTGAATCAACACAATTACTAGAATCAAGCATTTGCAATCTATCAATGCAACTGCAAAGTTAACTTCACTATAAACATCCAACCATATGAAACTACAAGAAATTGTTTCAATCATATAACAACACTCCCATATACCAGTGTTGGCTCTAGCCATTCTGCACTCTTAACTATTATTCAAAAAACACTTGACTATGTGTTTTAAAATAACTTGACTGTTTTGCAACAGTGACACAAAAACTGTATAGAGAAATACCTTTGGATTCTTTTGGCTGAGTCTTCACACTGCTGGAGAAGCTGCTGCAACAAAGAACTCCTTTCCTTCAGCTTCTTTGAACTTCAAAGAGCCTCGACTAGCTCTGATACCATGTTGGAATATTGAAGAATTCCAGAACAATAATAGAGAGAATAAACTCCCCTCTTCAACACAGAGAAATTAATTTTTTTCACTCACAGGAAACACAATTTCAATTCATAAAACAAAATTTTATTCCATAAAAAAATTGTTACAAATTCTTCCTCACACAGAGGGATTTACAAAAATAGTGACTACTTCAAACACAGTTCACGCACAAGACTTCACTGTCTTCTTAAAACTCTCTCTGGAAAATATGCTACTGTGTATTTTCAATTTCGCACTGATGTGCATAAGAACGACTCTGTTCTGTGTATAAAAAAAAAACATTTTTTTATAGCCTCACAAGCCTTTGCTTTATATATGCGCTGCGCATATGATAAAAACATTATAAAACTATTTAAAATATTTTTAAAACAAATATATTTAAAAGGCTCTTGGGGACCACTTTACAATAGCGCTTTTGAACGCACGATCAAACAAAATATATAAAACATCAGGTCTGTTCTTTTCAACAAACAAAACAACCAAATGAAATTGTGATTACGCGATGTTGCGATGTTCTGATGGGATCGCATCGCAAACATTCGGCGGAACATTCATATGGCGGAAAACTCTTTGTGATATTGCGATTGTGCGATGGCGTGATCGCGCGATCGCATCCCGGCTTTCAACCCAGCGGAACATATATGGACTTACGATGTGCGATTGTATCTTGAATGATCTCCTTGGAATCTTGAATGACAAGGACACCAGTGTGATTGAAATCATGATGTCTTTTCAATCCTAGAAGTATTACTCTTTAGCCTAGTTATTGCAATCATGATGTCTTTTCAATCCTAAAAGTATCACTCTTTACCCTAGTTATTGGTGAGATAACCTTATTAAATCTAAAAGCACCAATGTTCCCCATTTAAGTCGATATCCCCCTGTCTACCACTCCAGCTCAGGTTTCATTTTGAGGCACATGAATAGCATGGACTACCATAATTAGAAGGCCTTTCGATAATATTTTTTGGCTCTAGCTTTTAACGTTGATCTTATTCATTCATCAACTAATCTCACTCCATTTAATTGGTTACCAAGTGACATCCACCCAATATCTCCATCAACGTAATAACAAAATAACATTGTTTAGAACAATTCACATGTCAAGCATAGAACTAAGGATGAACATGAAACTCAAATCTTTCTAAATTAGTCTCAAAGTAAATTGAATCAACACAATTACTAGGATCAAGCATTTACAATCTATCAATGCAACTGCAAAGTTAACTTCACTATAAACATCCAACCATATGAAACTACAAAAAATTGTTTCAATCATATAACAACACTCCATGGAATAAAATTCCAAATATTAAATATTTGAATTCTTCCATACAGCTTGAGAGATTAACCCAAATATCAACAGTTCTCCAAAACATATGTTTTACGGAAAACGTCATCGAATGCGGATAGACTCATGTCATTTAGTGGTATGCCATGAGAAATACATGTTTAAGATGTGAAATTCAGTGGATCAAACTGTTCAGAAATAATAGCATTCAAGATAAGCTTAACATCTAACAATAATCATTACTTGACATGACGGGATTCTCAAGTTAATTCATGTGAGAAAATGTTGATACATAGTATTTCATCCACAAGTAAATGCATTCAAAGCATTATAGACCAGCTATTATGGGCATAATATCAACCTTCACGTGTCACCAGAAATAAAAAGGAAGGATTCACGATTCACAGCCCATGAGAATGCAAGAAACCATACATCTCAACCATTCCCTTAAAGAAGAAATTTGTCATAAATAATCGAACCACATGGGTAAAACTCTTGAACAATGATTCCAGTAGGCCTCAACGAATTTGTTGGGTGAGACGAGGATGAGTAAGCTACATTTTAATACCAAGCACACATTGATCCACTTTATTTATGAGTAAGCTACATTTTAATACCAAGCACACATTGATCCACTTTAAAAGTGAAAACATTTTGTTCCTTAGCAGAATTTCAATTCTAGATTTATGAAACCCTTGAGATATTGCAATCCTTAATGAAACAGAACAGTCACTTAAACCAAGCAAATTGTTAGCATCCTTCAATAGGATGTTCAAGCATCGATGGGGTTCATTTGATTCTTAGTGATGTTTCGATGCCAAACGATGCAGAATTGCATCAGTTAAAGCATGTAAAACCACTTTTGAACATTCGTTAAATAATGCAACAAATTCAAATCATAAGAAAATAAAACTATTTCCATAAATCATTAGAGCGCTCATTTCCATAAGGCATCCATTCACTGTGGAGAATTTTTGGGCCTAGCCTCATAATGACCTTAGAATCTTTAATGATCTCCTTGGAATCTTGAATGACAAGGACACCAGTGTGATTGAAATCATGATGTCTTTTCAATCCTAGAAGTATTACTCTTTAGCCTAGTTATTGCAATCATGATGTCTTTTCAATCCTAAAAGTATCACTCTTTACCCTAGTTATTGGTGAGATAACCTTATTAAATCTAAAAGCACCAATGTTCCCCATTTAAGTAGATATCCCCCTGTCTACCACTCCAGCTCAGGTTTCATTTTCAGGCACATGAATAGCATGGACTTACCATAATTAGAAGGCCTTTCGATAATATTTTTTGGCTCTAGCTTTTAACGTTGATCTTATTCATTCATCAACTAATCTCACTCCATTTAATAGGTTACCAAGTGACATCCACCCAATATCTCCATCAACGTAATAACAAGATAACATTGTTTAGAACAATTCACATGTCAAGCATAGAACTACGGATGAACATGAAACTCAAATCTTTCTAAATTAAACTCAAAGTAAATTGAATCAACACAATTACTAGAATCAAGCATTTACAATCTATCAATGCAACTGCAAAGTTAACTTCACTATAAACATCCAACCATATGAAACTACAAAAAATTGTTTCAATCATATAACAACACTCCATGGAATAAAATTCCAAAGATTAAATATTTGAATTCTTCCATACAGCTTGAGAGATTAACCCAAATATCAACAGTTCTCCAAAACATATGTTTTACGGAAAACGTCATCGAATGCGGATAGACTCATGTCATTTAGTGGTATGCCATGAGAAATACATGTTTAAGATGTGAAATTCAGTGGATCAAACTGTTCAGAAATAATAGCATTCAAGATAAGCTTAACATCTAACAATAATCATTACTTGACATGACGGGATTCTCAAGTTAATTCATGTGAAAAATTTTTGATACATAGTATTTGATCCACAAGTAAATGCATTCAAAGCATTATAGACCAGCTATTATGGGCATAATATCTCAACCATTCACAGCCCATGAGAATGCAAGAAACCATACATCTCAACCATTCCCTTAAAGCAGAAATTTGTCATAAATAATCGAACCACATGGGTAAAACTCTTGAACAGTGATTCCAGTAGGCCTCAACGAATTTGTTGGGTGAGACCAGGATGAGCAAGCTACATTTTAATACCAAGCACACATTGATCCACTTTATTTATGTGTGAAGGGTCTGTTTAAAGTGAAAACATTTTGTTCCTTAGCAGAATTTCAATTCTAGATTTATGAAACCCTTGAGATATTGCAATCCTTAACGAAACAGAACAGTCACTTAAACCAAGCAAATTGTTAGCATCCTTCAATAGGATGTTCAAGCATCGATGGGGTTCGTTTGATTCTTAGTGATGTTTCGATGCCAAACGATGCAGAATTGCATCAGTTAAAGCATGTAAAACCGCTTTTGAACATTCATTAAATAATGCAACAAATTCAAATCATAAGAAAATAAAACTATTTCCATAAATCATTAGAGCGGTCAAGCTTATAAGGCATCCATTCACTGTAAAAGGGTCTTATGATTATGTAAAGTGCCAATAATTTCATGATACTTAGAGTTCATATCTCTTAGTATTTAACTTATATGCAGTATACAAGCTCGAATTAAATCATTTTCACATACAGAAATGTCCAACATCAAAATTCATATAAAATAGTACTTCGTTTGAATTCGTACCATCACCAAACCCCAAATGAAAGTCTTCGATCTAAAAATATTTGGGTTTAAATGAATGGACATAAGATGAATGGAAAACATCGAATAATCAAATAAACAGCAACAAAATTTTACAGATTGAAGAAATTTTTTCAAGGAGAAAAAACACAACATTTTGTCATGACAGAGAAAATGTTTTACATATGCTTGATTCCAATTATCAATTTTCTACTCTACAACATGTAAAAATATATGCAAATGTCATATACTGGCCAAAAAACCCATGTGCTAAGGAATAAATAATAACGTATACCCACAAGACATAATATGTAGGGCAGAAATACAAAACAAGAACATACAATACAGAAAAACTACCAAAACCAATAGGGTGTATGGGAGGAATTGCTTTGAAAAACTAATTAGATCTCAAAGGAGCTACAAATTTAAATTCACTCATATGTTCGAGTGACAGGCATGAAGGATGGAAGCTGTTCAAGAATTCAAGAATTTCTCTCCGCTTTGCAAGAAAGAATTCAAGAAAATGAGCTCAACAAGGCTGTAGACTCACTCTCCAGAAAGGGACATGATGCGAGGGCGAGATACCTCTCGGGTGTACAGTTGTTAAGGAGCAATAATGAAAGAACACATCAAAATATCAAATATTCTTGCAAGAACGAAATTCATCTCTTCAAAACATTAAACAGACTATATTCTTGAATTTTTAATAATCAAGAAATAAAGCCTATGAATTCTTCAATTTTCACAGTTAAATGGCACCAAAACTTACAAAAATTCCAGCGATCAAGAAGTAAAGCCTAATAATTCTTCAATTTTGACAGTGAAATTGCACGAAAACTTACACAAATTCCTTCGAATTTGACGGTGAAAATTGCGGCAAAGACTCATGCAAATAGTTGTGTGCATTCGAACCCTTGGGCCTTGACATGAAAATGACAATTGCGGCAGAAGAATTCTGTGTATATCACGATCTCAAGCACGTTATTTCTCATCGGTGCAGTCTGGGGTAGTCGGCATTCTCATCGGTGATTTCTCAACCTTCCGAATAGTTGAAAAGAAATTAAACAGTCAACAACATTAATTGATCTTTTACCAATGTTGGAATTTTGGGAAATTCCAAGCAAACAGTGGAGAGAATATAAACTCCCCTCTACAACACAAAGTAATTTAAACAACTTGACAGGAGACAGAGTTTTCAGGACTTTAAAACAAATTTCTATTCCTTTCAAAACTGATACAGATTCTTCCTCTAAAGAGAGGGATAACAAAAAAAGGTGACTGCTATAGACGCAGTGCACAGATCTTCAAAAAAAAATGATCTCTGTCTCTCAACAGACGCACAAAACAGTGCTATTATGGTCTTACTGTGTTTTCTCTTGCCTGCGGGCTCACACAGCGGTTCACAATACAATACAATAATTCATAATATGCGCGGGCCTTTTCATTTTATATATGTCGCGCATATATTTTTACATTACATATAAACTATATGAAAAATTAAAACGAAATTGAAAACCAAATACAAAGGAAAAATCCTTTGCGGAACTATGAAAAATATGAAATGCCAGACGTACGAGTGGGGACCACTACGCAGTCGGCAATCGACAATCGGCCAATGGATTGTCAACAAAACTTGTGATCCATTCAATCTTTCGATTGCGATCACACCATGTATTCGATGGCCCGATATTAAATCCGCTATATAGAACTGTTGGATTCGCGCTTTAAACAAAACGCGCTGCAAAACAAACAAACCTCCGATCCTTCGATTGTGATTGGAAACACGGGCGCGATCCAGCTGGATCGGATCCGCCCTGATCGGGGCATACAATAAAATCCCGCCGATTTAAACCTTTCGATTGAAATCAATCGATTCAATAGATTTCTGCCACGTGGTCTTGTGGACCCACGGACCTCCGCTGCTGTGGGGATGATTTATATAAGTTTCAATGTATTAAACGTTCCGCTTTGCGGAACTCTCCCATATCAACAAGACACTGCTCCAACATAACATTCCGATTCTGATTGGCATATAAATGGTGGGGACCACTTGTCCCGCCAATTCAAAAAAAAAGGACTTCCGCCTGTTTCTCTTCATTCTAGTTGTTGAAGGCTTTAAAGCTCGAAACGACTGTTTTTAATTTAGTCTGCTCCTCCGTAGAAAAGATCTACAAGAAATCTTCGTCCTTCCACTGTGAAGAACGGCTCTGTCCATCACCTGTTAATTTCATCTGCAATTGTGGCTGCGGCCCTTCAAAATTTAATTCATCCTTACGGATTCACCAACATTTTTCAATACAGAGTGCCACGCACTCAATCTCTGTTTCTGCTGTTGCCTTTGTACTTTGTTCTTTTTGTCACTGCCGAAGGCACGGCAGGTGACTTTAATATTTTCAACAACCAAATGGAAAAGAAATTCAACAACTGCGAAGCAAGATACTTCAATTTTACACAGCGAATTTCTGAAGCCTAGCAATTTACAGTCAATCAGCATCTGAGCTTCAACCAAAGGGAAAAGAAATTCAGCAACTGCGCCGAATCAAGAAACTTCAGCGAATTTCTAATAAATTTACAGTGAACGGCATCTTAAGCGTCTGCTAAATTTCAGCCAGGCAGAGAAATGGATGAGAGCTTTAGGTTGCGGAGGCAGCATTAAAGACGATTGAAAGTTCAAACATGATCTTCAACGATTGCGTGATTTCTCTAAATACTCACATCACTATAAACTTGTGTTGCTCTTTTATTGCTGTTTGTCAGACAGGGGAAGCATTCATTTTTTCCAACAAAGGCTACCTCTCATTTTTTGCAGCTGCAACTTTGAGGACTTCCATGCTCTTTCGCTGTTTGTCGACATACAGGGGAAGTATTCCTCTCATTTTTTCCAGTGATAAAAAGTTTTTCTACTTTCTCAATCTTAAGAAACCGAAAAATAGAAAAACTTGTTATGACTGGAAAATACGAGACGAGACTGTTTTTTCTGCATTGCATGGAATGGAGAATTCTCTGGCCTTCTGGAGCTTTCGTGGTTTGAGGTTTCCCTGTTTGTCGACATACAGGGGAAGCATTCCTCTCATTTTTTTCTAGTGATAACAAGTTATTCTACTTTGTCAAACTTGTTAAAAGACGAGACGAGACTGGCGAAACGGAAAATAGAAAGACTTGTTATGACTGGAAAAGACGGGACGAGACTGTTGTTTCTGCATTGCATAGAATGGAGAATTCCTGGGTCGGAAGCCACTCTTTACGTTAGGTGGTAACCACCCTATTCGAGGATCCTTCTTATTACGTGCGGTGTAAATAAACAGTTTTATTTCTCCATCATCATTGACAAGAAATTCAGATTAACTGTCTCTGAAAAGCCTGATCGAATAGATAAAAATTTATTTGAACTGAAAATTCGCCTAACAGAACTAATGGTTTTAACGTCAGAAAATTTTAGATCTGTTTGTGATAAGAAGTTAGAACTAACGGCGTGGACTATTAGAACTGTGTCTGTTCCGGCAATGGATCCGGCAGCCAGAAACTCCTCCTACCGGATTTTCTATCAACATCTTTCTGTTAAGAGTTTGTTTCGTTTGTGTAATTTCCTAAGACGCTTAGTTGGAAGTTCATCATTCTATTTAGAACTACGAATCCAACTTCATTTTTTCTTAATTTAAATTTATCCATAGATTTTTTTCGTTTGAAATGCCTTTTAATATACCATGGCCTCTTTGAATTTTTTATTTTCTAAAATCAGTTGAACATTTAAAATTATATTTTAAGTGAAATTAAATTTTAAAATTTTGCACAAAGTTTAATAATTTTACATTTTTAATATTACAATTTTAATTTAGGTTTTTGTTGCGCAATTTTTTTTTATATATTATTATTTATTATTTCTCTAAAAATCTTGAAAAATTAAAAAACATATATAACTAAAAACCTAAAAATACTTTTATATTATTGAATTAAAATTATTATTGTAAACTTTAAAATTATTATTTAATTTAAATTCGTTAACTGCTAAAGTTTTTTTTGCTTTTAAAATTTACACGTATTATAATGTTTTTGATTTTGTGAAATTAAAATTTGAATTTTTCTAAAAATAGATTCTGCTCAATATGTGTAAAAATAGAAGTCCATATATTTTTGCAACTTGACCAACCATCCACAAATAGCATCCTGCAACTCATAGAATATGATCAACATGTCTAAAAATAGACATAGTCTAAAAACAGACTTTGCACCAAAAATAGCCTGCGGGCCCACTTAGTGAAGGCGACTCTTTTCTCCAAGCACATCATCTTGTTGAATCTCAACACTCCCTCTCAACAAGATAGGGATTATCTGCTACCCCGATCTTGTCTCTATGGTATTCGAATTTGCTCCTGGTGAGTGCCTTCGTTAGAACATCTACATCCTAATCCTCCGTAGGAATGTAAGAAAGAAACATGATCTTCCTGTTAGTATGAATATTTCGTCATAAAAGATCACTTTAGCTACGCATAACAAATAGCCCTAACATCGATTATGGCTGCAAAATACCTTTAAGATTGCTGCACAAATTGAGATCTAAGCACAAAAGATATTAAGCGGATAAAAAATAACATAACTCCATAGATCCAATGATCAAGACAAGAAGAATGTGTATGAAAGAATTGTGTATTATATTAAAGAATGGGGCACCTGAGAGGAAAACAAGAAAGGTGTTTTCCGATTCTTCTCAGTGGGATGTGTTCTTAGAAGTCCTCAGTGTTTCAGATCTAGCATTTCTCTCTCTTATGGATGTGGAAAAGCACGCATAGAACTCAATGGGAGTTCATAAAGCAAAATGGAAAATGGTGACCAAGAGAAGATCTAGAGTGACCTAATGCAATGAAGGTGAATAATGAATGGGGAAAACCCTCCTATTTATAACAAAATATTAGGGTTATCTAGAACTTGTTGCATGAATAAAATATTATTAATCAAATTCTAGAACCACCCTTTAGGAATATTTTATTATATTTGTTGGAGGGAAAGGGTCTTTTGACTTGGGTCAATTCCTTTATTTATAAATAATAAATAAATAAATGATTTATTTATTATTTTAGGGAGATGGTGGGAATATAATCAAATACATAACAATTTATCTAATTATTTAAAAATGATTTAGTCAAATTTTACTAGGAATATTATTTAAATAATGATTTAAATAACTTATTCCTAGGAAATAATCAAACAAATAATGATTTATTTAATCAATTTCCTTGTTTTGGGTTAAATATGACTAGGAAATATAAACAAATGTTATTTCTCATGGTGAAAGCAATTTTACTTAGGGTAAAATTGGTCTTACATGGTGTACTTGGGTTCATCCAATGATAATAGGTTAGATGACCAAAAAAATGGTCTAACAGATAGCCCCCCAACGTACGAGTGTTAGGAGCAAATCGTATGACCGAAGTACGTTGTAAGAACTCAATCACTAGACAGCGAGAGGGAAGTGAGAGAGAGAAATTTAAGGTTGTCTGATGTGCGAAAGGACTAGACCCTGAGGAGATGAGACTTACAGGGGAAAAAATTCTCTAAGTGATGAAGTGGTACCTATGCTAAAGGCGACGGGGGAGGCATACCTATGCTCGCCAAGACAAAGTACAAAGAATAAGGCGCCTGGAAAACCACGGAACGCAATAATGAAGCATGTGCTGGCCTATACATGAGCCAGATGAATAACATGATGAATCCCACATACATGCGATGCCTGGAATAACCGTTAGGACTTATACAATAATATTTTAGTACATGAGATACAAATATGCCCAAATGCCCCCTACCTACGGGGAAGGGCTCGTCAAATTTGACTGATACATGCAAATCGAAGAGGCGCTACAAGCAGCTGAGGGCAATATCATCAAATGGGAGGAGCTGCATCAAGGGCTGAAATGAAGAAGTCATCTGGGCATGTGGGAGGCTATCTACAGGGCCACCCACTCATGAGGGTTGAGACATCTCACACACACCTGCGAATCACCAATAGCTACTGCTGCATCACTAGACTATCAAGTGTATAGATCACGATCATGCTGAAACGAGCTCAAACCAAGGTACACTGCCCCCTAGACCTGGCTTCTGGAGTAAATGACCTGATGTCGATAGAAGTAGGTCCGCTATAGGTGAGGTAACAAGGGCACGGGAGAAAAAAGTAGAGCGACTAACAGACGGACACTGATGATGATAATGAAGTGAGGGGTACTGAGTGGCAGATGGACGACTTCCCTTGTTAGAGCATAAAGGGCATGAATGGCTTGGCAGCGACTGGCACACTATCATGAGGGATAGGGGACAATGGTACTGAAGGCCATAATGTGAAACACAAGAGAGGGACCGAGCAATGAAGGATGGAGGACTATAGTGGGATACACAGGGACACGAGATAGACTCCGTGACCGATGATGACTCAAATCGGAAGCTCTAAACAAGGGCGACTCGATGGTGCTGCGACACAGTAAAGGTCCAATGGGTGACCAAGAAAACATGAGTACAAGATGGTAACTCATGACGAAAATCAACACGAACAAGTACAACTATGGAGGCAAAGTGGTGCCTCAAGTGCCAGTGTTGTAACTGAGGAAATCCGATTTTGAGGGGAGGTGAAGAGACCCTTCGTGGGCACAATGTGTCCTGGTGAAGTATCAAGGTACTAAAAACTAACAGGTACCCAGAACTCATGAACAGGCCAGGTCGCACTTTTTTGGGTCTGATATATGGCCTGGGTAGTAGGTACTGGGCAGAAAACTGCGACGTGTCTTAGGAAATGACCTAAAAAGTGTTACCCGTCAGAGAAAGGGGATTTCAGTGCTGTTTTTGGTTGATATCTGGGAGTTGATGGTTGAGGGGCATAGGTGCCCCCAAGCATGTGGTGGTCATGCCAAAATGTATTTAGAAAAAGGGGAATCTAAACACATTTTAATGATATGGTGCGCCATTTGTGTTTTTTATCGTTGTGCAGTTTGAGAAAGGAAATGGAGGATTACCAATCTCTTTGAGGACTTCATATATGAATCAAATGTACTTTAAGTTTCTGGGTTGGCATACCTGGTACCATTATCCCAAACAGAGGATTTTGGGATAACGAACTGATGCTCTCTTAGAAGAGCGATAGGTTGGGCAACAACAAGGTCGAAAAGACTGGGTTGTTGATGTAATATGAAGGAACGATAAGGGGTATCATCCCTAGGGTGATCTGAAGTAATATGGGACTTTAGAGGTTCTTCTAAATGTGGAAGAATAATGGTAATAAAGTCAGGACGACCAGATATACTAGGAGAGTGGCAGAGAATTACTTCTCTTGGTCTCTCAAATATGGGTGCCCCCTTACTCAAACATTTGGTTTCAATGTAATGGCCACAAGGTGTATGTGGTGTGAATGCATGGGTTTGATGTAAAGGGGAATAGATAAAGTCAGGGGTGGTGATTTCTTCCATAATGTCATCATCGTGATAGGATATGGGGTGATTGGTGGGAGAAAGACCACCTGACATGGCGAAGCTACCTGACTCATGATCACAAAAAGAGAGGGTCGCATGCACATCGTCGCAAGGGGTAAAAATGGCCCAAGCTCGTGAGACTAGATTCTGGGAATAGCGACTTGCCCCATCGGCATAGCCAATATAAGGCGTGGACGGAAGGTCCTGCACAATCGTGTCACAAGACAAGACATGGGAGGAGTAGGAACAAATATGGCAGCGTGAGGGAAGGGTAGACAAAAAATGACAACTATGGGAGCTGGTAGTCTGGAGAGAGTGGCTAGGACTAGTAGACTAAGTAGAGGTCGATGTATTGGGGCTGGAGCTCAGGCTGCGGAGAATATCATAGATACAAATGGTATCATCGTGGTTATGGGTGGGAGGGAAAAGGTCAAGGAAACCACATGAGGCCACAAAGCTACCTAAAGCATCAGCATGGGAAGAAAGGCGTACATACGGATCGTCACGGGGGATGACAGAGGAACAAGTAAAAAGATGGTCAAAGCATGTAGAGCCCAAGGATGTTGCTGAAGGGGAAGCAAGCAAAACAGAGGGAGTGGATTTGGAGGGAATGTACTCCAAGGAGGATGATAGGTATAGGAGGGGGGCAGTGGGTTCTGACATATCAAAATCAGGGGGAGGAATGTCAATGGTAGCAGGGGAGTCCTCGATGTGGTCTGACACATACGGCGCGAGGATAGGAGAGGTGGATTGGCTTTTTTCAATCTCATACGTGCGAATGACCTCAAAAGAGGCTCGGTAATGCATGAGGTGGGGACAATGATGATACTCTTGATTGTGATGGGAAGGGCTCATAGGTACGATGTCATGTGAGGTGACAGAGTGAGCAGTTGAATGAGCCGGTGAAGCATCGGGGGAAGGTACTAAGGGGTTAGTAGCCGAGAACCGCGGTGATGAGGAAAGGTAGGAAATGGTGGCTGAAGTTTCAATCATTTCAGTAGCAGGAGGAGAAATGGTGTTCGGGGTAGAGAGGTGGTATGGCGTTAGGGAAGACGGAGTACAGGTGAGGGCGGCTTCAAATCGGTGGTATGTGGCTAAAGAAGCAGGATACTCGTCAAGGCGGGGGCAAAGGTAGGTATAGTGTCGATAGAAATTGCACAAAGAACAAGGGTGATTGGTGCGCAAGTTCTTAAGTTTCGGGGTAGATTCTGGTATAGTGACATGGACTTCTGGGATGTCTAAGTCTGGAAATGGTTCATTAACCATGGTCTTGAGAGGTAGCAATTCAGGACAGGTATGAGTGGCGTGACCAATGACATCACATAGAGTACACTGGATGGGATGCTTGGGAGGCTGAGGAGGGGTAGGGTTGGGCAAGGAAGGTTTTTCCTTTGATGCCTCCCTGCGAGCTTTGCTATTTTTACTCGAAGCGGCGGCAACAGGAGGCGGTGTTTGTTGAGGGGACTGAGGTACTAGCATAGCAAGAGAGGTCGTGGGGATTGGTTGAACCGGGTTCAAAGTAATATATGGTTTAGGTTGACTTGGCAGAGTGGGGGCTGGAGGATCAAGATACCAGATGGGTATACCCAATGTCAAGTTGGGGAGGGATAAGGTGGCCAAGGTAGGGACCGAATAAGCTCCGGGAGGTGGAGCAAGAAAAGGGATCTGACCATCATGGAAATGGCCAGGAGGAATGGTGCCAAGGGGGTTGATTTCTGGTGAAATCGACCCAGGAGGAGTGGATGTAGAAGAAGATTTAGCAGGAAGAAGGGTGGCTAACGGGGGCGAAGGGCTAGAAGATGGTTGAGGTGGAGGTCAATGACTAGCCAAAGTGGGTTCCGTAAGGTCAGCCCAAGATGATTGCATCATGCAAACGTTTGCCAAGCTAGGATCAGATACAGGAAGAGGGCGAGGTCCAGAAAAAGTTCCAAGCAAAGAGGAGTCTTTGTAGATTCCAGGGGAAACACTAGTCAAAGAATCGATAGTTGGCTTGTTTGTGACAGTAGAGATGGTGGACTCAGGGGAGGTCTGAGATTTTGGTTCATGGTAAGTCAACTGGTCAATGGTGACAATCTTGCCATTATGGGGGAAGAACATCTTACGGTGGACTGCGAATGGGATAGTAGACATCGCATAGGTGTAACTACACCCCAAAAGGATGTTGTAGTCAAGAGGGGCGTCGATAACTTCGACTTCGACACAAAAAGTCTTGCCAGCAAGGGTGATAGGACAGTTACGGAATAGGCCAATGGGCTGGGAGTCATGGCCATCCCATGCACGAAGGGTGATGGTGGAAGGGGCCAGTTCAGGGGATCCGAGTTCTTTCCAAACCGAAGCGGACATTACACAGGTAGATGCCCCCTCATCAATAATGCACCGAGCAACATTGGCGTTTCGGATTTTGACTGGAATTTGGAAAGAAACCGAAGGAGAGAGAGGGGGATGGTCTGATTGACGGGTGTCAAAAATAATCAATTGGTCATCAGCAGGATCTACAGTGCCCACGACAGATAGTAGAGCCCTCTTTTGAGAAGGACACGACTGGAGGAGTTCCAGTGTTGAAATGGCAGCAGGAGATTGGGCCAGATCTTCTACCATGCTCTATGAATGGGCAGCTTGACCAGAGGCATCATTTCGACGTAATGGTCCCTTAGGAGGCTTGGGATGAACCTCGGCTCTGGGCAGAGGGAGTTGCAAGGGACCATTGGGTGTCGATAGAGGTTTTGTAGGACCTGACGATGGAGACTCAGAGAGAGACGAAAGGAGAGGTGTATAATACTAATGGGATTGAGTTTGAAGGTGGAGGTCAACAGTGAGAGGTGGGTCAGTAGCCATCATGAGAATCTGGTAATCAAAGTAACCAGAAGGGGAAGGTTGAGTGGTTACCAGGGTGTAAGGTGGTTGAGTGGCCACAAATCCTTGTTGCGGGAAAGGATCGGTAAACAGATAAGGTTGAGAAGTAACGGGGGTGGAAGGGGTAGTATGGGAGGAGTGTTGTCCCCGTACGGTGGCCTGGGAATCCCAAAGTTGCCGCATTTGTGGTAATAAGGGACAATCGTGAGTGTAGTGACCATAAACACCACAACACGAGTAGGGCTTATTAGTGCGAAGTGGCCTGTCCGACTTGGGTTGAGAGCCCTGTGGTTGGTTGGCAGTGGTAGGGTTGATATTGGAAGGATTGGGTCCACGATTACCAGAAGCGGATTGATTTCCCCTTCTCCTTCTTTGGGAAGGAGGAACGTTAGGTGCCCCCTATTGTGCAAATACTTTCCCTAGGGGGGTAGTAATTACGGTTGTGGGGGTGGAAAAGGAAATGGAGTGGAAGGTCCAAATGCTAGAGGAGCGGGGACATTAGGTTGCGGATATGGATAAGGGGTAAGGTGGGTAGTAGTAAGGTAAGCAGGAGGGTGGGCAAAAGGAGGTGGCATGCCATAGCCTGAATACATGCTACCGAGGGGGGGAGAAAACGCTGGAGCGGCTAGCCCCTGGAGGAAAACCATGGCTCGGAAGAGGTTGGGCGGAGGTATGTGACAGGGCTCCAACGATAGCATCGGCAGAGTGAGATGCCCCCGAGGCATTAGGGCCATCGGGTTTGGGAAGGTCAGGGAGGACGGTATAAACATAACCAGATTGGGCGTAGATAAGGTCATACTTCAAGGCTATTTGGAGAGCGGCTTCTTCGGTTTGGGGAAAATGGGATGTGACATCTTTGCCAATGGGAGGTAACAGGGATCGAAGGAACTAGTCCATGTAAACCCGATCTTAAAAGGGGGAAGTGCGGCACAAGCTTCGTCTTCGCTGCCATTCCTGGACATGAGCAGAAAGGCGGGTCGAAGAGGATTGATGGAAAGAGGTTAAAATCTCAGTACCAGTGTCGTATCGAAGGGGGAGCTGGAAGTAGGATAAAAAGGCTTGGGCAATGGTTGCAAAAGTGGTATGGGAGGAGGTGGCCTGTTCAACATACCATTTAGAAGTGTTGCCTGTAAGCGTACGTTGGAATAATATAAGACGGATGGAGTCATCGGTGATGGAATTAGAGGAGCACCACATGTGGAAAGATCAAATATGGTTAGAGGGATCTTCGCTAGCAAGGCCTTTGAACTTGGGAATGTAGGAGGGGAGCTTGGTTGGCATAGCAGGCCAACTCACATCGTGGAAAATGGGATCATTAATCAACTGATTGAAGTCGGGGAGACTGAGGCCAACCATATAAGGAAGTAATGGGGCAGTCGAGGTAGGTCCCATAGTGGTTCCATTGGAAATGGACCCGGTGGTAGAACTAGGGTTAGAGCTAGGTCCGGAACTAGACATGGTGAAGGGAAAAGAGGGGGAACTAGAAGTAGGGGGAGAACCTGAACAATCAGAAGAGGAGTCGGAGTGAGGACTCAGGGGAGGATTGACTCGTTGAAGACGAGAAGGAGGAAGTCGTCCAAGCGGAAACTGAGGATGAAGGCCAAGAAGTCTCCGGGAGCGGTGCCTTGGGGCCTCAATGATGACAAGAAAAAGATAAACCGACGAAGGCAGGGGGGGACAAAATCAAGTGAGGTCAAGGGCAGAGAGGTGCAGTGACAATTGATTTTAAAGTCTTTTCCAGGCAGTGTTAACCAGGCACTTATTCGCTTAGGGTCAGTGTGTGGCATGTGTTAATTTTAATTGTTTAAACCCAGATGTTTTGAGAGTAAAACAAAAAGTGTGCTGCATAATGGAAAAGAAATCTGCAGTAAATAAGACTGAAAGAACAAAAAATTAACAACTAATAATTCAACAATCTAACCCAAAAAGGCGGGTCTCTCAAAACTAGTCTACAAGAGGGAAAAAACCAGGCAAATCATGCTAAAATATGCCAATAGATCTAAGGTCCGGAGGGACTGGGATCCAAAGGGTGAATCTGCTGAAAAGTGGTGCAGAGAACAGCAAAGAGGAAGAGGGAAGGTTGCTGCTAAAAAGGAGGAGATCAGCTAAAGATTAGAGAGACAAGGTAGTGGCCTTAGAAATGAACCCAAACAAAACGAAATAAGGTGGTTTTGAGAGGGAGAAGAGCTGATCTAAAGGGATCTAAAAAGGAGGTAGCTGATCTGAGAAAAAGAGGGTTGAAACTCTGGAAATTCAGACTTGTGAAACAGTAAAGAGTTGTCCACAAAAAGTGGAGGGTACTAGAGCCCTAAGGGGAAAGATTCCCTCTTAGGTGAGTGAAGCAGATCAGAAATATGTCCAAACAGGCAGAGACAGAGGCTGGAAAACCCTGATAGAAACTTCAGACAAACCCAGAAAAAGTGCTGAAAAATTTGCAGAAAAAGTGCAGGTCGCAGGTTTTGACCTGTTTTCAGTCCAGGTCGCAGGTTTGGGGCAGAATACCTTTAAGATTGCTGCACAAATTGAGATCTAAGCACAAAATATATTAAGCAAATAAAAAATAAGATAACTCCATAGATCCAATGATCAAGACAAGAAGAATGTATATGAAAGAATTGTGTATTATATTAAAGAATGAGGCACCTGAGAGGAAAACAAGAAAGGTGTTTTCCGGTTCTCCTCAGTGGGATGGGTTCTTGGAAGTCCTCAGTGTTTAAGATCTAGCATTTCCCTCTCTTATGGACGTGGAAAAGCAAACATAGAACTCAATGGGAGTTCATAAAGAAAAATGGAAAATGGTGACCAAGAGAAGATCTAGAGTGACCTAATGCAATGAAGGTGAATAATGAATGGGGAAAACCCTCCTATTTATAAAAAAATATTAGGGTTATCTAGAACTTGTTGCATGAATAAGATCTTATTAATCAAATTCTAGAACCACCCTTTAGGAATATTTTATTATATTTGTTGGAGAGAAAGGGTCTTTTGACTTGGGTCAATTCATTTATTTATAAATAATAAATAAATAAATGATTTATTTATTATTTTAGGGAGATGGTGGGAATATAATTAAATAAATAACGATTTATCTAACTATTTAAAAATGATTTAGTCAAATTTTACTAGGAATATTATTTAAATAATTTAAATAACTTATTCCTAGAAAATAATAAAAAAAATAATGATTTATTTAATTTATTTCCTTGTTTTGGGTTAAATATGACTAGGAAATATAAACAAATGTTATTTCTCATGATAAAAGCAATTTTACTTAGGGTAAAATTGGTCTTACATAGTGTACTTGGGTTCATCTAGTGATAATAGGTTAGATGACCAAAAAAATGGTGTAACACTTCCGTTGCACTCAATCTGTAACATGATGATACCAGATGTCAATATGCTTAGATCTATCATGAAATACTGGATCAACCGAGGGTTTAATGCAACTCTGATTATCAAAATATATCACAGTAGGATCTAAGTGAGAATCGAACAACCTGACCAGGATCTTCCTCATCCATATAGCCTCACATGTAACCAAACTTGCTGCCATGTACTCGGCCTCCTCTGAAATGAGTGCCACATCTTTTTTTCCTGCTGTACCAAGAAATTTTTTTAGATCGGATACTAAAAATCCCTCCAAAAGTGATCTTTCTGTCCGTTGGGCTTCCTTCCCAATCTGCATCCATGAAGCCATGTTGCTTCAACTCATCCGACTGTCTGTACCACAATCCATATCCAGATGTACCCCTGAGATACCTCAGGACATGCTTGCCTGCCTTCCAAAAGAGCTTGGTAGGCTTAACCTTTGCTTGTGAAAGCTGGTTGACAACATAGCATATGTTCGGTCGTGTATTGACTAAATACATGAGCGAACCAAAAAACTGTCAACCATCCACTACCTCTGCCGATGTAGCATCCTCTTTCCTCCAACCACTAGGAAGAGGAGTGTCTATAGGCATGCAGCCTTGCATGTGAAACTTCTCAAGTATCTCCCGGGCATACTTTCCTTGAGACACAGACAATCCACCCTTCTGTTGCCAAATTTCCAATCCTAGGAAATAATGAAGGAGGCCCAAGTCCTTCATCTCAAACTCCTTTACAAGATCTGCCTTGCATGAGTGTATCAATAGTTCATCACCCGTTAGTATTAAATCATCTACATAAAGCACAATGATCAACAACTTACCGTCCACCACAATCTGGTATAGGTTAGGATCTATCTCACTCTTGGCGAAACCAAGTCTGGTGAAATAATTGTCTATCCATGTGTACCAAGCACAAGGTGCTTTTTTCAGCCCATACAACGGTCTTTTGAGCCTACACACATGCGAATCGTTGTTGAAGATTTCAAATCCTTCATGTTGCTCAACGTACACTTCCTCCTCAATGACACCATTAAGGAACGTAGTCTTCACATCCATCTGATGAATGTGCCAACCCATCTGTGCTAAGAGAGCAAGGATGGTCCGTATGGAAGAATACCTTGTGATAGGTGCAAAGGTTTCTTCATAGTCGATCCCCTCGATCTGTGAGAAGCCCCGGGCAACAAATATTACCTTGTACTTCTCGACGCTCCCGTCAGCAGTTTCCTTCACTTTGTAGATCCATCTTAAACCTACCACTGATTTCCCTTCTGGCCTTGGGACAGTCTCCCATGCACTGTTTCTGACAATCAAATCATACTCTTCCACCATGGCATCTACCCATGCGGGATCCTCAACAGCTTCCTCGAAAGGGGATGGCTCTGTCACGATACACTTACTCATCAGAGCGATGTATCTATTAAATCGGTCAGGTGACTTTCTCTGTCTACGTTGTGATGTAGGTGCTCCTACATTCTGTGCTGCATCAAGATTCGGTCGCTCAACTTCTATAGTGCACTTCCGCCCTCTGATGTTTGGCACTACTTGAGTGGTTTCTTCCACTCCATGAACCTCCTCTTGTGGCTGATCCACATCCTGAGGTTCATATTTAAGAACAAGTATCTCCTCATCTGTATGCAAGTGTAGCTCCCTCTCAAGCGACAACTTCATGGCTTTATCCTCATGAAATTTGAATCCCATCGCACGACAGTCATCCGACTGTCTAGCTAATACAGACGATAATTGTGGGGTGTTTCTATGTACCCCACAAATATCCCAACCTCTGTGGTCAGCTCCAGCTTCTTCTTGGCATCCTTCGTCACATGACTGTAAACAAGTAGGCCAAAAATATTCAGATGAGAAATATCAGGCTTCTTACCAAAAAACACCTCTTCGAGTGTAGTCATGCCAGGTACTCTGTGAGGACAACGGTTTTGCACATAAACTACAGTGTTGCATGCCTCAGCCCACAAGTGTATGGGAAGGCCCTGATCATGCAACATCACCCATGCAGCACCCACGATCGTTCTCTTCTTTCTCTCCACGACCCCATTCTGATATGGGTTATGAGGCACTATGAGTTCTCCTCGAATTCCTTTTGTGCTGTAGAAGTCTTTGAATTTGATAGAGATGTATTCACCACCATTATCGCTCCTTAGAACTTTCACCTGCTTCCCTGAATCTTTCTCAACCAGCGCCTTTAACTCACAGAACTTTGAGTATGTCTTGCTCTTCTTCTCCATGAAGAAGATCCAACACTTACAAGAAAAGTCATCAAAAAATATCACATAATACCCGTGCTTTCATATTGAAGCAACCGAGAAAGGTCCACCCATGTCTGTGTGAATTCTCTCAAGGATCGTTGTGACGCAACTATCCTTCTCATGAAAAGTGGTCTTCACAAATTTTCCCAAAGTACATCCCTTGCACTGATCTGACTGCACAAGTGTACCCTTGGGAAGCCCGGTAGAAATCTGTTGCAAAATTTTCAAAGTGCCATGGTGAAGATGGCCCAATCTCTCGTACCACAATTAGCCCTCATCCTGGCTCACCACTCCTTCTGCTTTGATTGCCATTGCTTCTTAGCCATCTACCTGCAATTGATAAAGATTCTTAACTTGAATACCTATCCTCCTGGTTTGACCAGTTGTTTTACTATGTAGGAAAGCTTTTCCCTCGCTAAAAACAACATCATAACCCTTGTCTTCCAACATCGCCATAGAGATCAGATTCTTCTTCAATCCTGGAACATGCATAACATCCTTCAAGATGAAAGGTTTACCAGACTCCCTCTCAAAGGAAATGGTCCCAAAACCAGTCGCACTGTATCTACCATCATCGCCCATCTCGATGTGCACTCCAACATCCTTTTCATCTAGATCACTAAACAAATATTTTTCTCTAGTCATATGGAAAGACGCACCACTGTCAAGAAACCACACTGATCCCATAACACTTGAAACCAAGCATGCGATCAAAGAAAAATATATCTCAAACTATGAGGCTAAGGCCTCTCCATCTACAAATCGAGCAGCTTGCTTATTCTTCTTCTTTTTTGGACAGTTAGTGGCTTAATGTCCATGGTGGTGACAGTGAAAGCACTTCACCTTGGACAAGTCATGCTTCTTGCCTTTTGGACCGGATTGAGAAGGATTTTTCTTCCCCTTCCCTTTCCTTTTTTTGGCAACCAAAGCGCAATTTTGTTCATCGTCATTCTTCGATGAAGATCCATCCCTGGTACCCTGCCTTATCTCCTCCTGCACAAAATCTGACCAAAGTCGCTCCCATATTGAAAGTTTCTCCCATCCATTGACAGAGTCCTCGTAGCTATGCCAACTCTTTGGAAGCTCAAGGAGAGCCAAGCTCACCAAGCATTCTTCATCAACAGCAACCCCCACACTTCCCAGCTCATCCTTACAGTGGACAAAATTCGTGAGGTATTTTGGTATACTGTCACCTTTCTCCATTTTTATTTTCCTGAGCTTATCTTTAAGCGCCAACTTCCTTTGGTCACTTCTGCTTTGGAACAAGTATGTCAAAGCCTTCCACATTAAGAATGGAGTGGCTTTACCATGAAGGCCAGATAGAATGTGGTCCTTCACAGCTTCCAACATAATTCTTTGAAACTTTGCTACCTCTTGAAGCCTCGAAAATCGGGTCTTACAACAAGGGGGATACCCACCCAGTCCGGACCTTGGTTAACAGCTCATTTTACATTTGGTGTAGTGGGTCCGACTGGGGATAATAGGACCATTTTCCCAATATGTGTGTGTGTGTGTGTGTTGAGAATTGATATTTCCTTTCTAAAGTTCTGTTGAAGCCCAAACATCGGGGAAAACCACCCGGTCGGGACCTTAAGACAACTCCTTTTCCGTTTGGTATGGTGGCTCCGACTGGATTTAAAGGACCAGTTTCCTTATAACTAAATGGATTGATTTGGATGGGTGGAAATGGGACTAAATTAAATGAAATAAAACTATCTAATTTAAACTAAATACTGGTAAAGAAATTCTAACACTAACCCGGGTAATTATATGTGAATACAACTTAATATTGTTCCAATTTAACAATAACCATGAAAATGTATTATTATTTAAATTGAAATGTGCAGAAACAAATAAAGATAACTCTGTTTAAGAAATTAAACAGAGTTGTATTAGCATATTGCATTCATCATTGTATACCATCTATATATAATTATGAAAGATAACGTTTCAATTATACTCAGAAATGATATATAAAAGGAAGCGTTGTGAAAACAAATATATATAAATGATATCAATTTTAAAGAGAATACCATAAGACAAAAGAAATCAACAGTGAACAGATAGAAATACCTTGTTCATCTTGAAGACTTTCAAATGCAATGTGATACTCTAATCCAGTAACTCTGATGCAAAATCAGATTCCAAGGTACATAAATGCAACACTTCAAAGATAATTCCACATGAAAATCACCAGATGTGATCCTTTTTAAAAATATATAAGACAATGGAGTACAAAAATGCAATCTCCAAGTCAAAAATATTAAGATCCAGGACCCTTCTCTAAATGCATGAGAAGGGTTTAAATACTACTTAACTAAATCTAAAAATAGCTTATTACAAAAATTAAGGATTCGGTTCAATGACCGTCCTTTTCCTAGGCTAAAGTACAGTAAAATTAAAACTAAATCTATCTATCTATGAACTTGATCTTTAAACTTGCAGGCATCTAGCATAGTTTTGAGAAGATGCGGTTGACCGACTTCGGAATTCAACTATCCTGAAAAGACAGAGTCGGCAAGCGTAGGAGCAATCTTCTCTGTAGCATTGATGATACAATTAAGTGCACTGTGCTGACTGTGTGGCTTCACCAAGTACATCCAGTATGAGTCCCAATTCAATCTTGTCAGCCCTTGGATAGATTTTGCTCTTTCTTCTACCTTTTGCCTCCATTCTGCTTGCAGTTGATGTGTCTGTGGGAGATATCCTGGAACAGTTTCAGGAATCAAATTAGCTTTGTGTAAATTATCATTTACACAATCTGTAAGAGTGTTTGCCGCTGTAGCCGCCTCCTCTGCTGCCTTTTCTTATGCAGTTGTGCATCCCGGTTGTTGGAGCAATGTTCTTTATGGTTTCATTAGCAGCGTTGCACCAAATTTACCTTCTACATCTTTTTCCTTTTGATAATCATTGATCTTTATTCGTCAAATCAACTTTTTATCGCTCTCTTGGCACAAAGAATTCCATTGCAAGATTTTTTGGCAGGAAACTTCCTCTTGTTGCAGTAGTTGATTGTTCAAAGAGATAGTTTCTGAAATGAATTCTGGAAGCTTAGGATCATCTTTATGCTGATCTTGGATAATCTGTATTTGTTTGTCTTTATCAGCTAAGCTTTTTTGATGTCCTATTTTCATTTCTTGGATTTGTTGTTGTAACTCTTCAAGTTTCAATTGTGCCTCCTTATCGGCCTGTACCTGTTGCAATTGCTGTTGTAGAACTTTTACCTGTTCTTCTTTTTCATTCAACAACAGTTGTATCTCAAATTATTTTTCAATTGTTGCAGAAGCATAAGCTCCTGTCATTTGAGATAACTTAGCGAGATTATGAGTAGGTTCTGTGGCAGGTTCTTTCCACAAAACATCTACTTGTTCTGCTTCAGTAGCAATTGCACCTTCTAACTTTCTCTTTTTCCTCTGTCTCTTCACTACTGCTTTGTATTTTTGGCTGTAGAATACATCCAGAGGAGGAATGTCCTCTACATTAAGCCTGAATTTCGAAGGGTTTGATTGGTATGTTTCTCTCTGCCTTGGTATGCGCTTGTTCCTGTTCAAAACTTTGGTTGTACGGGCAGAGTTCAGCATTTTGTCCTTCTACATTAATCAATTGGTTGAAGGCTTCCCATTCTTTATCTAATTCAATGATAATAAAATTTCTTTGTTCATTGGTTGGAGGATTTGTCTTGTTGGGGTTAATTTTGCTACTGAGTAAGTTCTTTTGATTGTGCAGAATCTTTCATGCATTCTTCCATTTTATTTTCCTTTTCATTAGACTTATTGGAATGTTCAGAAGTCTCTCTGTCATATTTTGATTTAGATTTATCTATACTTGAACTGCCGTTAAGACTAACACTAGGAGTTTGCTCTCTTGCGGGCTCTAAGCGTAGATTTTCCAAAGGAATAGGAGTCAGTCTTCTTTCTATGTAAAGTTTGAATTCCTGGAATTCCTCTGGAGATTACTGTGTTTGAGTTGAATTCAAAACTTCTTTAAATGAATTTCTTGCTTGGAACATATCATCAAAAAGATCCTGTTCCCCGGAAAATTCCCTTACTCTGATTGCATTGGTAAAATTTCTAACAATATCATCTGGGTCGAATAACCTTCTCGAAAATTTGAACAGCTGTAGGCATGTAATGTTTCCTATCTCTTGGAATGCATGACCAATATCGAACAATGAAAATGTTCCACATTTTACAGGAAATTGTGGCCAAATGCCTTTTTTCTTCTCTTTTAAATCCTTTGTTATACCTCCTTGGCCACAAGTCTGATAAGCAATTTCCCGAGCTACAAGTCTATCTGGAACATATGGGGGTAAAACATGGGGGGAAGCAGAACTTCCAAAAACCCTAATATAAGTGAACAATTATTCTCCAAACCATCTCGCGATGGGGAGAATGTCAACCTCTGTTTCTGGGGATAACCTTGGGGCATCTGTATCTGTACAATGTTAAACACCAGCGTGCGCGTGTTCACGTAAATTTGGTAAAATGAGGAGACAAACTGTAGACTCATAGTTCTTTTATATAGACCCCACCCCGAATAGGCAAGGATAAATGGATGATCATTTTATTATCAGGGGTGGGAACATAACGAAGAGCAAGGATCACGCACTGCAGCGAGATAGGAGGGAACGGATAGGCATACCGAAAACATTTCGTTTCGGACGGCGGTAGTGAAAAAAGGCAGTGGTCAGGTATCAGATAGGATTTTGGCCCAGTCTACAATTGTAGAATTAACGGCCGCATTCAACAAAGGAAGCCATTCGGGTAAGATCATATTTATGTCGGGCTTTCCAAAAAGCCTGCATAACATGGCAGCAGTGAAACAATAAGGAGAAGTAAGTGAACCCGTGATGTACATACCTTGTTTGTTTTTCTTTAATGGTTCACTTCTTTTGGTCCACTCCTTTGTGCATTCTGCCAAATTTGCATGTTCTCTTGCAAAATCTTCCATGAATTATTTGTTGTAAGTCGCCTGAGGTTCTAGAAACTTATACATTAATCTCAGATCTTCTATGGTAAATGACTCGATTAGCTCTTCAGATGGAGTTCTGAATTGCCTGTCTGAAATATCAGTGCTGTCCAGCACCCATCTCACCATGTCCGTATACGGGAGAATCCTTGGCCTTGCTGCTATTCTATGCAGAAATGAGCAAGCCAATTCCCTAAGGTTTGCTTCAGACGTATTACTGGAACCTGCTGTAGCTACAACTTTCATCACCACAGGGTTTTATTCCTCTAGCAGATTATACATTCCTTCCCAAGTGGATATACCGGCATCCTTATTACAAGCGGTGTCTACATACAGCGAAGGCATTTCTTTGTTTTCAGAACTCGAGCTCTTCTCGTTCTTACCCATAGTGTTTAGTGGAAGCTTTGTATAGACATTTTCTCCTTCGTGCCTGCGTTTTACGAGTAAATGAGAGTAATGGCATAAGAAAGGTGATGAGACTGTTTTAAATGTGAAAGCAGATGAAATATAATATTTTAATCGTGAAACGACTTTCAATTCAAGCACAATCTCATTTACCATTAATTTTCAATCCAATCATTTAATTTAATCATTAAAGCACATAACAGATTTGATATATGGGAAGATTGCCTTGGGATAGCGCGCCTGCATGAATCTGCGACATTGCGATCTGCGATTTGCAGTGCAATATTGCAATATCGCAATGTCGCAATATCGCAATATCGCAAAATGAAGTCATCGCAGTTATGTAAATAGCGCAAAAGCAGAAATTGCGCAATAGCGCAAAAGCGCATATCGCAAAATCGCAAAAGTGCATATCGCAAAATCGCAAAAGCGCATATCGCAAAATTCAAAATAGCGCAAAAGATATTCATTAATCACTTCTATTTTTTGCACTATGCGATCTGCGACCAATGCGTTTTTTGTATAGGCTTTTAGGGTCGCATTATCGCAAAAGCGCAAAATCACATTTTCAGTTTTATAAAAGATATATACCATTTTGCTATGGATGCGCTATTTTGTTTAAAGAGCAATTTTATTGTAATCTATCATAAACTTAAGTGTTTCTTAATTTTCTTTCTAAGGGATTTCTATAAGTTTATGATAGAAAGTTTTATTTGAAAAGGAAAACAAATCCTAATTGAATTTTTGGATTTTTTAAACTAAGGGTCCCCATTTATTTAGTATCATTACTAATATTAAATAAAAGGGGGGTTGTTGCTGGTCACAACAATTGGCGATTCACTGAAAGAAACAGTTATCTCTGAAAAAATAAAATGAACATTCTATCTTTAGTAAATAAAGGTTTTTAAAGATAATGAAAACTATCTTAGGATAATTCAAATAAAATGTAACTATGAAAAAGAAATAAAAATCATTTCATAATTTCTTTCTAATTCCTTAAGAATAAAAACATTTTTGGGTTATCTCAAGCTTTGATTGGTGTTAATAATGAAGTAAGTGGATTTCTCCAAGTTTTGGTTTTATAATATACTATATTGCCATAGGTATTGCCTCTGCTGCAAGAAAATGTTCATAGTCTCAACAGGGTTACCTTTAAACCATTAACCATTCATTGTCCCATCCAACTACAATTATGACTTTTTAAAAGATAGATTCATAAGACCTATTATCTCATGTTTTTGTCCTTTTACTTATTTTATTTTTAAGAGCCATTGTTCTGGTTTGGTAGCCAGTTAATAACAATGTCATTCACTAGTTATAATTAAACTGAACAATCTGGCTCGTGATGAGACCCCTTGTCTTATATTTATAAGCCATTACCCTGTTTTGGTATGCAGTATTGGTAATGTCAGTTTTATTACTCCTTATGAACATGGTAAGTCGGCTCGTAATGAGACCTCTTATCTCTTAAAATTTTAGTATAATTTCTTAGAATTACATTCTAAAAAATCACAACTTAAATGGATGGGGTGAAATAGTTTTATCCTTAAGAATCAATGGATGACAATTTTCAGAGTTTTTTGAGTTCCAAAACTTTTGAAAAATCTTTACTTTTACAGATAACCTTTCTCTGCTTGATAAACTTATGATGATTTACATTCTTCTCAAGTTTTCAAAAGATCATGTAAATGATTGAAATACTCTTTCAAAGTTTAACATCTTATTTTAAACTATTCAAAAACTGTGATCATTACTTTTAAAAATTCTTATTTACACAAAATAAACCTTTATAATATTTTTCCGAAGAAATTTTCTTAAATAGTAAACATTCAATCAGAGACTCATAAACAACCTTTATTTGTAAAAACAAAAACAATCAAAACTTTCACAGAAAGAAATATGTACAGTTTAAGAAGGGGTTACCTCCTTATGAAAAGACTTTCTTCAAGATAAGCCCATTTACAGGAAGAGATTCTCTCTTACCTGTTAGATCTTGGAGTATGAATGTATTTGAGCTTATCTTCTCAACGATCTGAAATGGTCCAAGCCACATTTTCTGAAATTTGGTATGTTTACCTTTTTCTTCGTGTGCTTTATCCCATTTCAAAACGAGATCACCAATTGACAAAATTTTTAAGCCAGTAGAACTTGCATCAAAAGAAGATTTTACAAGCTGTTGATGTTTTTCATGAGTAATTTTTGCTTTATCCCTATCTTCTTCTAATTTAAGGATTTGATCATATCTCAGTTGAATGGATGAAGAAGGATTTTCTTCAATAAATTGCACTAGGGATAATGATGGAAAAGTTAAATTTGATGGTATCACAGCTTCTTTTCCATAAACCAGATTGAAAGGTGAAGTCCCTATTGAAGCTTTTTCAGTGATACGATCAACCCATAATGCAAAGATTAAAGATTTGCACCAATTCTTTTGATTTTGATCAACGGTCCTTTTAATGATTTTGATAAGGTTTTTATTAGTGGATTCAGCCAAACCATTACCTTGTGGATAATAATTTGCTGAATATTTTAATTTAAAACCTCTTTTGACTGCAAATTCTATTAAAATATTTCCAGAGAAGTAAGATGCGTTATCAAAGACTAGAGCGTTAGGTACACCAAACCTGGTTATGATGAATTGATCTATGAAATCAATAATTGCATCAGAATTGGCTACCTTCAATGGAATTGCCTCTACCCATTTTGTAAAGTAATCAATTGCAGTAAGGATGTACTTGTGCTGTTTGGAAGAATGAGGTACTATCTCACCAAAAATGTCAAGCCCCCATTGTTCCAATGGTTGCTCAATAGTTACTGGTTGCAAAGGAAAAGCTGGCTTCCTTTGTCTTCCACTTGCAGTTTGACAAATTTGGCACTTCCTTACGTAATCATGCGTATCTTTAAAAAGGGTAGGCTAGTAATAACCAGCACAAATTCTTTTGTGAGCTGTGGTATCACCTCCAAAATGACCTCATGCTGGTCCATCATGCAATTCCTGCAAAACCTTTTTAGCTTCAGTCTTTTCAAGACATCTTAATAAAATTGAATCATAATTTTTTCTAATGCTATTATCGAAAGCGAATCTATATTTATGTGCTAACCTTAAAGCGTCTTTTACTCTTATATTTGAATTAGAAGAGCATACCCATTTTCAAGTAATAGATAAGATCCTTTATCTGGGATCCGAATCGTAACATTGCTCGCTTACTTGAATATCTTGATTTGAATCTTGATTTTCTGGTATATTATGAGCTCCTGCCAATAATCTGCAAAAACCTTGTCCTCTAACAATCTTAGTTGGTTTAATATCAATATCATATTCTTGCAAGGCTGTTACCCAGTTAGCTCTCTTTTCTCCTACTTATTTTTGAATTAATAATTGCCTCACTGCAGAGAATGGGACAATGATTTTTGTATGTGTTTTCAAGAGAAAAGGTCTGAAATGTTTGATTGATTTAAACACAGCAAAGGCTTGTTTTTCAACATCAGAATAATTAAGCTCGGCTCCTTGCATATTTGAGCTAAAGAAAGAAATTGGTGCTTCGATTTCTTGATCATTAAGTTGTGTTAAAACGGCTGCATAGGATGTTTCAGTGGCCAGAGTATACAAAGTAAAATCTTTAGAAAAATCCGGGGTATTCAATGCTGGTGCATTAATGATCGCTTGTTTGATTGTCTCAAAAGCTTCTTTCTCTTTATGCATCCATTTGAATATTGAATTCTTCTTGATCATATTTTGCATAGGTAAAACAATAAAAGAAAAATCAGGAATAAATCTTTTAACAAAATTGATCTGTCCAAGAAATGATTGCATGGATTTTTTGTTATGAGGTAAAGAAATATCATAAATTTCTTTCACTCTATCTGGATCAATATATATACCATCTTTTGACACAACAAATCCTAAGAGTTTTCCTTCATCCAAAGCAAAGAAAGATTTCTTTGGATTTAAGGAAATACCAAACCTTCTACATCTTTCAAATATTTGCTTTAAATAATGTAGATGATTGGCTCTCTTTTTTGAAAATACTGTTATGTAATCAAGATAAATAACAAACAGTTGTAGTCGGACATGGCTTCCACAGATACTATATCCAAAATAACAAGTTACTCCTGCTACTAGGCCAAAAGTATTTCTGGTAATATGATTTCTAT
This sequence comes from Pinus albicaulis, assembly GCA_034641835.2. Taxonomy (NCBI): domain Eukaryota; kingdom Viridiplantae; phylum Streptophyta; class Pinopsida; order Pinales; family Pinaceae; genus Pinus; species Pinus albicaulis. The sequence continues at coordinate 80,494 of JAXQQM020074429.1, forward strand.
TTTAATGCAAAAGTGTGGCACTTATTCTGCCATACCGTTAAACCTAAAAACTGAATTATATGAAAAATCACATGAAGAAAGTTTTTTGATTCAGAATGATACCACTGAGCCTCTGCTGCCTTGGTTTTGTGGAAATTGTCCACCATTATTACCTTGTTTAAAATTCCAGATCAACCTGGTCTTTTCTCTCTTATTCTCCCTTCTGGGCTTCTCCCAAACCCAATTGGAGTGCCTGACTGGAAAAATGATTTTGGCTTTTAAAAGTTTATTAAGTTCTGATTTGATTTGACTTTCGAGATTTGGATGGATCTTTCTCAATTTCTGTTGAACATGTTTAATATTAGGAATCATTGGAATTGTGTGTTGAATAACCGACGTATCATACGTTTTCAGATCATCATAATTCCAAGCAAAAACGTTTTTATACTTGTTCAGCAGTTTAATGAATGCATTCCTTTCCTCTGGTGTTAAATTGAGTCCTAAGTTCACGTTTTTAGGTTTAGAATTAGAACTAAGATTTACTAATTCAAACTTCAAGGTAGAGCTTTGAAGTTTAGTATTAGTGAATTTCTTGAATCTGTCTTTAATGTCATATAAATCCTCTAATTTAACAACAGATTTTGGAATGGGGTTTTCATTACCTTTTGAAGCAATTTGTAAATCATGATCATCTTCGTCAATAATTTGCTCATCATATGATTTCTCTAAGGTCATGAAATTTATAATATCTTGATCATGATAGAATACTCTCCAATTTGTAACATTATCTGGGACAGATGGACGAAAAATCAATTCTACAGAAAACCTATCAGGACTGTAATATTCAGCAGGTAGGAGTTTAGATGCAACATTAGCTAACAAGTCAGCTGATGTATTTTGATTCCTAGGAATAGGTGAAATATTGAACGCTAAAAAATGAGTGGTGAGATCTTGTACTAGGGTTTGATAGTGTTTAAGATGTCCTGAAAGGCAATGAATAGTATTCCTAACTTGTTTTATGACAATTTCAGAATCACCAAAGACTTTCAAGTATTTAACATCTAACCCTGTAGCTTTATAAAGTCCTTGAACCAAGGCTTCATATTCTGCGGTATTGTTAGTACACTCAAATTATAATCTACATGACAGCATGGTTTTCTCCCCATCTGGATCAATTAAGATGCATCCAGCTACAGCTCCATCACTAGACTTCGATCCATCAAAATATAACGACCAAAATAAGGATTTGTCTATTGGCTTATCTACAATTACATCAGAAATATTTACAATTATGGAAGAATCAGATTGTGAAAAAATTTCTATCTGAGAAACAAAAGTATTTACAGAAAAAGGTGATTGAGGAGCTTGAAAGTTTCCAAGAAATGATTCAGCAGAACAACCTCCGAGAATATTGTTATTGAATGCCACAGGCTCATTAGGTTATTCGAATTCAGTGACAATGTGCGTCATATGTTTTTCTCCAATTTTAATTTGATTTGGTTTCCCTTTGTAGGGAAGCCACATATGCGAATAATCAGTCGAGATATAACCATTAATTTTCGCAGACCAGTCCCTGCTCAAGATTAATCCATAGAATTCAGGAATATCAGCAATCAAAATATCAATTCTTTGGACAATCCTGGGATCAGAAGCTAATCTGATGGTAACTGAATTGATTTCTCCCACAACTTGAACTTTAGAGCGATCCAATTGAACGATATGAACTGCTGATTTCTGTGGTTTAATATTCAATTTAGCACAGACAGAAGTAGGCATTATATTGGAGGATGCTCCAGAATCAATTAGACAATTGTGCAGATTTTTATTGTACATCTCATGAGTCAGAAGAAAAGGAAGAGTTTGAGAATTTGACTTTTCCCCAATGAGCACAGTATCAGTAGCATCTACCTTATCTGGTGGCTTACCAGTTCCTCTCGCTGCTTTTGCAACTACACCGCTTGGTAAAGGAGAAATTGGTGTAGCGTTTAATTCTTTCAATAACAACTTTTGCTGGTGTTTTAGTTTGCTGAGTTCATGTAAGCAAAATATTAGCTTTGATCTTTTTCATGTCCTCGACAATGTTGTATTCCATAGGATCTGACACTACTAAAGTATTTGCTGTTGATGTAGGAGGATTAGAAGAGGATGGCTGATTTTGAGTAGGTAATGGAGAAGTTTTCTTTACAGGGGATTTGTCTTTGGTACTTGGGGTTGTAATTTTCTTTTTAGGAACTGTTTGCACTGGTTCCGCTGTGGATTTACTCCTAGTACTTACAGGCATAGCTTCTTCACTATCAGAATTAGGGAGAATAAAATCCCACATTCCATTCAATTAAGCTATTTCTTCATTTTCATTTTCTTCATATGATACTATAGATATATCTTCTTCCTCTTCCTCTTCTTCTGATTCTGCATTAGAGATTGCATTAGGAGGTTTAGATTCAACTTGGTTTCTTCTAAAATTTCAGAATGGTTTTTTGGTAGAAGTTTTAGCTACTTGTTTTTTAATTTCAACCATTTCATTTGACATGGTTTTAAGAACTTTCTATAAACCTTCCATGTCATATGGATCTTTGGCCTTTTTATTTGAATCATCTTTGAAGCTGGCTTTCTTTGATTTCCTTTCCTCGATAGCGTTTTTCTTTTCCGGAGAAGTGATACGTTTTTCTACTGCAATAGCTTCTTTCATATTCTCAGCTAATGTAGGCTTTGCAGCTCTGTCTACGAAAATTGCTATGTTTGAGGGTAAGGCAGTTATATACCATTCAATTCTGACTTGTTCACTGGGTTGTGAATCTGTATGAATTTTGTTCAAGAGTTTGTTGAATCTAGCATTGAATTATTTAATGGGTTCCTTGGGTTCAATCTTCAAATTTGAGAGGTCATTGAGTAAAGTTGCAATTGATCGGTCATCTCCAAATTTGGTTAAAAAATGATCTGCAAAAATGTCCCAACTTGTTATGGATCTTGATGGTAATGAAAAGTACCATGATCTTGCTACTCCCTGGAGAGTATAAGGGAATAATCTAACTACAACATCTTCATGTATGACTCCATTCAAATTAATAGCCAACATAAAGTTATTGATATGTTCTTCAGCTTGAATGTTAAGATCTGTGCTAAACTTTGGAAGCCATTTTCCAGGATTGTCTGGTAAATCATGTAAAGGTGCAGCCATGTTGACTGATCCTGGAGTAGACCATGGTCTCTGTGCCATTATTGTAACAACTATCGGAGGGACAGTAGAAACTGGTGGTGTTTGAATAGAAGTGGTTGGAATAGATGATATTGAGATTGATGAGGATTGAGGGGAAGATGTGGAAACTACTGTACTTTGTTGAGAAGGGATTTCGGAAACAGGTATTTGAATATTAGATGTTGAACTTATATCACTTACTGATTCCGATTGAGTTTTTCTTGTCTTGACTCTACTAGGTAAAGGGAATTCTTTCGGAGAAATACCAAGTTTTTCACTTTGAAGCATAGTAAGAGGTTTGGAAGAAACAAATTTTGAAGTTACACTACCTTCAGATATTTCAGACTCTTCTAGAGATAATGAGAATCCTTTCAATTTATGAATTAAATCTTGAACTTCGGGAGACTCAGGATGTTGATTGTCTGAATGTTTTGAAATTTTGGTAGTGGGTGTCTGAATATTTTCTGCAATTTCTTCTCTAGGATTTTGAATTTCAGAAGAAATTGAAGAAGTTAATGAGGGTGTTTTGCTCTCAGAATGGCTTGTGGATAAATATTTACTTGCCATTCATAGCTCATGCCCTCCTTCTAGCGCCAAAAATGTTGAAGCCTAGAAAATCTCTGCTTCAAACATTGGGGAAAACCACCCGGTCGGGACCTTAGGACAGCTCCTTTTCCGTTTGGTATGGTGGCTCCGACTGGATTTAAAGGACCAAGTTCCTTATAACTAAATGGGTTGGTGATGGGTTGATTTGGATGGGTGGAAATGGGACTAAATTAATTGAAATAAAACTATCTAATTAAACTAAATGCTGATAAAGAAATTCTAACACTAACCCGGGTAATTATATGTGAATACAACTTAAGATTGTTCCAATTTAACAATAACCATGAAAATGTATTATTATTTAAATTGAAATGTGCAGAAACAAATAAAGATAACTCTGTTTAAGAAATTAAACAGAGTTGTATTAACATATTTCATTCATCATTGTATACCATCTATATACACTTATGAAAGATAACGTTTCAATTATACTCAGAAATGATATATAAAAGGAAGCGTTGTGAAAACAAATATATATAAATGATAGAAATTTTAAAGCGAATATCATAAGACAAAAGAAATCAACAGTGAACAGATAGAAATACCTTGTTCATCTTGAAGACTTTAAAATGCAATCTGATACTCTAATCCAGTAACTCTGATGCAAAATCAAATTCCAAGGTACAGAAATGCAACACTTCAAAGATAATTCCGCATGAAAATCACCAGATGTGATCCTTTTTAAAAATATATAAGACAATGGAGTACATAAATGCAATCTCCAAGTCAAAAATATTAAGATCCAGGACCCTTCTCTAGATGCATGAGAAGGGTTTAAATACTACTTAACTAAATCTAAAAATAGTTTATTACAAAAATTAAGGATTCGGTTCAATGACCGTCCTTTTCCTAGGCTAAAATACAGTGAAATTAAAACTAAATCTATCTATCTATGAACTTGATCTTTAAACTTGCAGGCATCTAGCATAGTTTTGAGAAGATGCGCTTGACTGACTTCGGAATTCAACTATCCTAAAAAGACAGAGTCGGCAAGCGTAGGAGAAATCTTCTCTATAGCATTGATGATACAATTAAGCGCACTGTGCTGACTGTGTGGCTTCACCAAGTACATCCAGTATGAGTCCCAATTCAATCTTGTCAGCCCTTGGATAGATTTTGCTCTTTCTTCTGCCTTTTGCCTCCATTCTGCTTGCAGTTGATGTGCCTGTGGGAGATATCTTGGAACAGTTTCAGGAATCAAATTAGCTTTGTGTAAATTATCATTTACAAAATCTGTAAGAGTGTTTGCCGCTGTAGCCGCCTCCTCTACTGCCTTTTCTTCCCTTCTAATTTGTGCATCCCAGTTATTGAACAATATTTCTTTATGGTTTTCATTAACCATGGGTGCACCAGCTTTTCTGCCTTCTTCTGTCTTTTGCCATGCCAGATAATCATTGATCTTTTCATTAGTCAAATCATAATCATTTCGTAAATCTATGGCATGATTTGTGATTTTATCGCTCTCTTGGCACAAAGAATTCCATTGCAAGATTTTTTGGCAAAAAACTTCCTCTTGTTGCAGTAGTTGATTGTTCAAAGAGATAGTTTCTGAAATGAATTCTGGAAGCTTAGGATCATCTTTATGCTGATCTTGGATAATCTGTATTTGTTTTTCTTTATCAGCCAAGCTTTTTTTATGTCCTATTTGCAATTCTTGAAGTTGTTGTTGTAACTCTTCAAGTTTCAATTGTGCTTCCTTATTGGCCTGTACCTGTTGCAATTGCTGTTCCAGAGATTTTACCTGTTCTTATTTTTCATTCAACAAAAGTTGTATCTCAAATGCTTTATCAATTTTTGCAGAAGCATAATCTCCTGTCATTTGAGATAACTTAGTGAGATTATGAGTAGGTTCTGTGGCAGGATCTTTCCACAAAACATCTACTTGTTCTGCTTCAGTAGCAATTGCACTTTCTAATTTTCTCTTTATCCTCTGTCTCTTCACTACTGCTTTGTATTTTGGGCTGTGTTAGCACTCTGTAATTAGCAAGATAGGCAAATTCCAACTGCAGAGGTAACATCAAACCGCTTTGGGATTCAAGGATCTAGCCCTCCTGAATCCAGAGATGGATCTCTCTATAAATGAGTTCAAAGATGTGATCTTTAAAGACTGGAATTTTGATATTAGGCTAGTTATGAAGAGCATGGGTTTGTTTTGTTTGTTTTTGGTTGGGCGAAGACATGGTGAAGGTGAAAGCAGTTCAAAATAAAGGGTGAAGAGCCTGCAAATGAAGGAATGTTTCAGCTGATAGCAAAAGACAAAGACAGCTTTAACCCATTGGGCTATGGAGTCATAGGAGGATTTAATTGGATAGAAAATTCAAGAAGGATCCATGGAGAAAGTCATTTACATCAAAGGATCTCTTAAGGTGATTAATGGAGTGAAACAAATAGGAGTGAAAGACTTAAACAAATGAAAAAACAAAGCACAGTCTAAGATCAAGTAAGTACTTTTAAACTAGCTTGATTTCAACATCTACTTAAGGAGAAACATAAAATTATTTCTGTTGATCAGGTAAGTGCTTTTAAACTAGCCTGCATTGAAGTAATTTCCATCAGAAACATTTAAAAAACAGTTTAAACAGCCTAAGATCAGGTAAGTGCTTTTAAATTAGCCTGCTTCAGCATATTCGATAAGGGAACACAGATGATAATCACAAAGAGAAATCTAGATCAGCTAAGTACTTTTAAACTACGCTGCATTGATAAAATCCGAGGATAACATAGAAAACATTCATCTCAAAGAGCTATCTAGATCAGGGAAGTACTTTTAAACTAACCTGCATTAATAAACTCTTCAAAGAGGAAATTCAAATGAAGAAAACATAGAAGATAAAGCTTTCAGTAAGAGTAGGGTACCGTGGAGAGTATATCCTAACTCTATGTTTGCTGCTCTTTATCAGAGAAAGTGAACAGAGTGAAAACATTAAGTAAAACAACAATTGACAGTAAGGAACACATCACCATTGACATAGTTTCAAAATTCCATGAATCAGCAGCTTGTATTGATGTTCAAACCAGTTACAATCAGCAAGCCAGGTGGCTCTCTACAGCTTTGAACTTCTCATATCAGCTTATGTATCTTTCAATTACAGAACAGGGCATCAGTGGCTTCAGAATGACTATTACATACGTTCAGATGTCCCGAGACCAACCTTTTGCTCATCTTCTACAGAGGTATTTATAGAAGAATGAGGCGGTGGTCAACTATGAAAAGATCTGTTCGGATCAATTAATACAGAAGATGACTCTTCGGTACTTTGAGGGTGTCGATCAAGAAATCTACAGGTGTTCATCAGCATTAATTGAGTTACACTTGAGATTAAAATTAGTGGGAAGTATGCTATCCTTTGAAGCTCAGTGTCATGCTAGAGTGACTTTATTTCTACTTCCCGAGATGAAATGATCTAAATTTCTGCTTCTGAACTGTTCTTTAATCTTCTCGAATGGTTCTGCCGACAATTAGAGATAAGATAACTCAATTAGTATTAATTGTTCGGCGGTCTTTGATCTTAACAAGACTGCAGGTGTCTTTGGAGCTGTAGAGGGTTCAATTAGCCTCTTCTTATAGCGGTGGGGAATTTCTCAGCTCGACAGATGTCTTCGATCCTTCCCCAAACACTTTACTTTGCTTGAGATCTGTGCTTGGGTCTTCAATCTCTGGTTCTGATATGTTTTGTCTTCGGCGCTGATACTCTTTAACTGTTTTTGAATTAAAACAGTGTCTTGTTGATGTGCAGGGGCCACGCAGGCCTTTATGTGCTATCAATGCTTATGAAACATTGATAAAACTTCGAATCAAAACCTGCAAAATACAAACAATTGTTATAAAATCCTGCGTATTTGGTTTTACTGCTTCAGAGGCGTAGGAAGAGAGCAGGACCGTCGGATGGCATCATCCAACGGTGGAGATTAACTGAGAGGAATTTTAAATGACGCGGGAGGAAGAATAAAACAGAACCGTCGATTGCGGGATGAGCAACGGTGGGGGTGACCTGGGACCGTCCGATCTGGACACGTGGACGACCCATATCTAATCGGAGGATCGCAATCGGGGAGGGCAACAAAGAGCATGCGATTGAAACACTGCGATTGAAACTTTGCGATTGAGCGCAGGTCATTAGATCTGGTCTAGATCAACGGTCCAGATCCTTTAATTCTTTGCACCGGTGGGACCCTTATACTTTGTGAGAAACCCATAAATTTCAATAAAAACCAAGGTTTTGAGTGGATCGGGCGGAATATATATATGATAGGCTGGCGCCCGATTGCGGGGCCACTGGGTGTATGGAGTACCATGGGCCTGGGGATTATATAACTAGGGCCAATCGCAATCGGAACATTCGGGCCCGGTCTTTCAATCAACCCATTTGTAACTTCTCCGATCGCGATTGCGCGATCGGTCTTTTTGATCAACCCATTTTATTTAAACACGTGATTTTGGCATTTTAAAACAAACTTTGGAAAAATGGGTTTTCAAGTTTTACACAGAAAAATATTGATCAGAAAGGGATTTTTCAATGGTTTAGCGACCGATTGCGGGCTTATGGGGTAGATGAAATGATAATACGATCTGCGGTTTAGGACAAAGGGGATGATCGCAATCGGTATTTTGAAATAGCTCACAAACATGCACAGTTTGAATCGTTCCGATGCGATTAGCGCTTCATGGGTTTGGTGCTTGGTTTTTATGATGAGGGCGTATTGGGGAAGTGGTTTGGAAACTCAGGCCAAGGGGCTTAAACCCTTAATAGAGAAATGGGGTTTTTTACACAGATTTTCAGTGATTTTCAAAGGTTTCTGAGGGTTTCGACAGAGTTCGAAAGAAGTTTGGAACTCTGCAAAGGAAATTTTATATGAAAAGAGGGTGAGGAAAAATGGAGAACAAAGGAAAATGATGAAAATATGAAGGTTAGTCTCTGAGAGGAAAAAGGGGAAAAGGAGGAGGATATTGCAGCAGTCTTCTCATGGAATTTTTAGCAGAATTTTGAGTTTCTGAGAAATAACAGTGAAAACCTTGAGACATGAGCATGAGGTCATCTACAGGCTTCAAGAGATAAAATTGTGGCCAGGAAAGTGTTTCTTGAAGGCTGAAAACATGTTTTGGCCACCTTTTGATAGACCCAAAATTTACAGGTGGCCAACAGTGGCTCCACTTGGGGATGGTGCCTTCTTGAAGGCATCAAGAACTTCAGAACTGCATTCTCTGGGAGGCTGATCAATGCCTCATTCTTTGGGCTGTTGTCTTTGCTGAAATGATCTTATTCTGGCTGAAAAAAGGTTAGCAGCATTGAAAAAAAATGAATCTTCATCAACACAGGTTTTCTACCTACCCAATCCTACTGATCTAACATTTTTTCTTCATTTAGAGTGCACTTGGACTGGAAAACTCTTTTTCAACATTTTATTCTTTTGAAAACAGGAAATCTAATCTATTTCTACCTCTTATTTCTCCCTGAACTCAGATTAAACAGTTGAGCTCAGATGTTTCTCTACCTAATCTACTATCTGTTGGGATTAAACTGTCCAACAGATTTCATTCTCTAGATTCTAAGACAGAAATTCAAAAACAATCAAGTCAAGATTGAACTGTTTGACTTGCTGTGATCTATGGCATAAAAACAAGCTGCACATAGACTATTAAAAATAAAAAATTGAAGGTTTGAAATATGAAATTTTTTTGAAGCATCCTTCTTCTTATTTGTGGCTCAAGTTTTGAGCTTGTTAGAGCCACTTGCTTTCCTTGATTTCAGCTCTGGTTTGAATTTGTTTGAGCTGTTATTTCTTTCTTTCTGGTTCAGATTTTGAGTTGATTAGAACCAGATTTACAACTTTATGACTCAGAAAAATAAAACATATTTGAGTCATCTCTTGCTTGGAAACTTTAGGTTCAGGTTTTGGGCTTGTTTGAACCTTTCTTTTCTAGCCTAATCTATCTATTGATAAGCCAAGTTTAAACAGTTTGGCAAATCCAATTCACTATCCTATCAGCAGAAAAATTTAAAGCTAATTAGTCAAGATTAAACAGTTTGACTAACTAGAAGCGTGTTTTTTGAGGAGTGGCATTTGAGCTTGCACACTTTCAGATTTATTTCTCTTTTTTGGCATGGGGCTTTGCCTTTCTTTTTTTAATTTCTGCCCTCTTTTCTATCTTTTATTGTTTTTGTATTTTTTCTTTTTGTTTTTATGAAACTGACGAAGCAATGATATTTACAATGGAAATGAAACTTGAAAATTGAACTCAGCAGTAGTAATGCTTAAGGACCCTGCCATTGACAGGACCCCCAAACAGATATGTGCCATCTAACTCTTGCAGAAAAAAGGCATTTGGACCAATGGTGGGCTGAATGATATAAGGGCCTTGCCACAAACTGTCAAATTTGCCATGTTTACCTTTTTCCTCTCTTCTAGAATCCCATTTGAGTACCTTATCTCCAATGTTGAAGTCACAAGCCTTAGCTCTCTTGTCAAACAACTTCTTGAAGTTTTCTTGCACTTTTTGAGCTCTGTTGTAAACTTCTTCCCTCGTCTACTGGAGATGTATTATCTCATGAATCCTTCTTATCATACTGTCTTCTTCTGACTGAATTTCTTGGACTAATTTTATTACTGGTACACCCAGGCTGGTAGGAAACACTGCATCTGCTCCATAAACAAGTTGGTAGGGGGAGGTTCCAATGGATTTCTTTGTGGTCAACCTATCTGCCCACAATGCATGCACCAGCTTGTTATGCCAGGACTTTTTATTCTCTTCAAGTAGCTTCTTGATGATGGTCACCAAGATTTTATTTGATGATTCAGCTAGCCCATTACCTTGAGGGTAATAAGCAGTAGAATGACCCAATGTAATCTGATACTTGTGACAAAAATCAATCATATTTTTGGAACCAAAAGCAGCAGCATTATCAGTAATGATTTTCCTAGGGCATCCAAATCTAGAAAGGATATGGTCTTCAAGAAATTTTATAATGACAGAATCTGTGGCATTCCTGGTAGGGATGGCCTCTATCTACTTTGTGAAGTAGTCACTGGCTGTAAGAATCCATTTATGTTGGGAAGATGAAGCAGGATGGATTTCTCCTATGAAATCTAGGCCCCATTGTTGAAAAGGAGCTTCAACAATGATAGGTTTTAATGGTAAGGGAAGGAGTTTTCTTTTGCCCTAAAAAATTTGGCACTTGTGACAGGAAATTATCATTTTATGAACATCTTGGAAGAGGGTGGGCCAATAATAGCCAGCTCTAAGGATTTTGTTGGCTATGGTTTTCCAGTAGAGATGACCTCCACACTCTCCTTCATGGAATTCATGCTTGATCTTCTCTGCATCAACTTCAGGAAAACATTTTAGCAATAAACCATTAGTATTTTTCCAGTATAAAAATTCATTCAAAATGCAATAATTCTTAGATTTCAACTTTAAAACCCTTGCCTTAGTTTTTCATAAATCAGGAGGAGCATTAAGATTTGTAAGTACATACAAGATGTTGGCGTACCAAGGTGAGTTTTGGAACTGCTCTTCCATAGTGGGAGGGGGTAATTCTTCCTGCTCATCCAAGGCATCTATCATGTTAATGTCTAGGGCTTGTAGATTAGATTCAACCATTAATTGAGCCAAGCCCTGACCTTTGATGAGTTTGGTGGGTTTGATCTCCAAATCATATTCTAATATTACAGCTATCCATTTGCTTCTCTTTCCATCAGGGTCTTGTGACAAGATGTATTTTACCACAATGCTGGGTACATAGGCAATGGTGTGGGAATGAAGAATATACACCTTGAAATCCTTTAAGGACTTTACTAAAGCATAGGCTTGTTTTTCCATTATGTTATATTTCAAGGGTGCATCCCTTAAAACCTTACTGAAAAAAGAAATAGGCTGTTCCTGTCCTTCTGAGTTTTTCTGCAACAGAACTGCAACTATTGTATGTTCTGAGGCAAAGGAAAAAATAAGAAAATCTTTTGAAAAGTCCGGGCTGATCAAGACTGGTGCTTGGGTGAGTGCATGTTTTACTAATTCAAAGGATTTTCTGGCCTCTACAGTACATTTCACTCCTACTTCCTTTTTGAGCATATTATTCATGTTTCTAAGGAGCTCTGCTAAGTTGGGAATAAACCTCCTTAAGAAATTAATCTTTCCAATAAAGGACTGAAGTTCTTTTATGTTCCTACGGTGGCTAATCTGTAGTATTCCCTCAACTCTTTTTGGATCTATTTTAATCCCCTTTTCTGATATAATGTGGCCAAGGAGCTTACCCTCTTGCAAGCCAAACACTGTCTTTTTGGGATTTAAAGATAGCCCAAATCTCCTGCATTTCTCAAAGACCTTTCTTAGATGTTTGAGGTGCTCTTCATCGGTTTTGGAATAAATTGTTATATCATCAAGGTAAATTACAATGAAGTGTCCTATTTCCTCTGAAAATGCAATGTCCATGGCCCTTTGAAAAGTGGCCCCAACATTCATTAGTCCAAAAGGCATTTTCACATACATGAAGGTGCCCCAAGGAGTGGTAAAGGTTGTCTTGAGTTGATCTTCTGGGAGTACTAAAATTTGGTTATATCCTGAGAAACCATCTAACAGAGAAATCCTTTTTGAACCAACTACCTTTTGTAGGATGTGCTCCATTTTGGGTAAAGGGTAATTGTATTTTAGGGAAGCTCTGTTAAGGTTTCTGAAATCAATGCACAGTCTGATTTCTCCTGTCTTTTTCCTCACAGCTACAAGGTTAGAAACCCAATCTGAAAACCTTACAGGCACAATGATTCCTGCCTCGTACATTTTCTTAATTTCCTTTTCGACTAGAGCCAGTTGTATTGGGTTAATTCGACGCAGTTTCTGCTTAAAAGGTTTTTGTTTTTCTCTCAAAGGGATCTTGTGCTGGATGATTTCTGTATCGTAAGCTTTTAAATCTTCATAGCTCTAGGCAAACACATCGGCAAACTCTTTAAACAAGTCAATGTATTTATTTTTCATGTCTGGTGGCAAGGACCTAGCTAATTTAATCATTTTAGGTTGATCCTTTGTGCCTATGTTGCATTCTTCAACGTCAGACTCTGTATATTCTACTGCAGGTTTCTTAGCCACGTCATTAAAATCAAACAGGTCTTCTAAAGGTGCTAGCCCCCTAGGTATGTTCTTGTCTCTCGGTGTTAGTACCTCAATGTCTTCGTTTTCTGAGTCTTCATACTCTTCAGCATGAGTTTCGAGTTTTTGAGTTAACATGTTGATATCTGTAGGACTAGATGGTTGTTTTTGTTCAGGGGGTTCTTCGTTTATACAATTTTCATCGGATGTAGAATCTGAATTAGATGATTCAAAATCATTCTTACCGAGCAGGAAATCCTCTATCTATTTATCATTCTCAAATACCTGCCAATATTTTTGATTATCGGGTATGGCTGGCCTAAATTTTACCTGAACGGTGTTGTCCTCGTTTTCATATGGTTCTAAACACGTTCTAGCTGTAAAAGCTAAATTGTGAGCGGCAATATTCTATTTTCTTGGGACAAAAATCAATTTTGGATCCTCTAAAATGTTTAACAGATCCAGGACGTCATTTCGGTAGGCTCTAAGTCTGGGATGATTAGCAGTGTATTCCCCATTAACTTGCCTAATGATTAATTCCGAATCTCCATATATGTGGATTCTTTTGGCTCCTAGCTTTTCTAACAGATGTAAGCCCAAAATGAGAGCTTCATACTCGGCAATGTTATTAGAGCATCGAAAATTCAATTTGCACGAAACACTTTCTGTATGGTCGTTTTCGGTGTTTGTTAACCAAACACCGGCGCCAGCACTATTCTTAGTACATGACCCATCGAAGAACATGGTCCATAGAGGATTATTTTTGGTTTCACCTTGGTTGGTAATCTCGCTAACTAACATGCTATCTGATTGTGGTGGTATGTCAGCACTTAGTCGAATTTGTGTCTCATTTTCAAGTTCCTCGCCATATTGAAGGTTGTTTTCCTGAGTTTCAAGTTTCGAGAGCCGTGGGCACATGACTTGTGGGTCGAGACTTTCATTTGTTTCGTTAATATCTTCAAATGCATCAAACTGTTTTGATACTTGTGAGTTAGGTGTTTCTTGAGCTTCATCGGTGATTAATCTTGTTGTAGTGACTTGCTCGCCAACTGTTTCAGCGTCATGTTCTGTTTTAAGGTCAACAAGTTGTTGTAATGGGCCTCGTTCCTCGGGACTTTCATGGAGATGAACTCGATGGGGCGTTTGTTGTTGGCCATCTTGGCCATATTCATTTTGGTTTGTCATTTCAATGCATTGTTCGAAAGTTTCCCTTTCGTTTTCATCCATGTCTAGAACTGCATTCATTTCTAGATTTGGGGCCTCTAACAGGTTATCTGCGTTACTGTCTTCTGGTTCTGACTTATTCGAAGGTTCATCATGGTAAAGGATAAAAGAGTTCAGGTCAGTATGGACATAGTAGATGGGACAGTTTTCAGGTTTTTCTGGGCTACTGACCATAAATTTCATGTGTGCCTCTCTGTATAGTCTTCTAGGCTGGTTAAAAACAGGAATAGTGGCATATGTCCCGTCCATCTGCATTGTACCTTTCAGCTTGGCACCCCATGATCTAGACAACAACATGCCATACTTAGGAGGGACATCGGCCACCACTACATCCATAACTAGGCACTTGGCTGGGATTTGAGTCAAATTCACACAGAGGTCCTTAATTAGGCCAAGACATTTGACCCTCCTTGAATCAAAGGAATATAAATCCTTGTAAGGTCTGGTTATTTCTAGTCCTAGCCTTTCCATTATCACATTTGGCATAAGATTATGTGAGGCTCCGGAATCATGCATAGCATTGTGTAGAATTTTGTCATGAACATTCAGACTGACGTAGAATGGAGGTACTATCCCTTCTTGAAATTTCCCTTCAACTTTAGGACCAAAAATGAGCTTTGGCTGGTCATCATTATAATTTATTGTGTCATTCTGGTCCTCTATGTTTAAAGCCTTCAGTATTTGGGTCCTGTACACATTATGGGAAGCTAACTCAGTAAGGGGAACAGAGATTTTAATCTTTGAAAGTTCTTGTTCTAGGCTGAAAGGAATTTGGTTTTTTGAAGAACTTGCCTCAGCCTTACTAACTACTAGTCTTTCAGCAACATCACCTTGCTGATTTGTTCTATTTACATTTGATAACATGGTTTTGACAGTAGTACTAGCTGAGGTGTTAGTACTGCTAAGATCTGCATCCTGCTTTTCAAAATTTGGATTGCTTTTCTCTTTACCTTTACCAGAATCAACAACCATTGTTTTATCCTTTTGATTGACATTTTTACATTTGGTTGTGGTGCTATTTTGTGAAGATTTATCAGAGGTTTTAGTGTTGGGAATTTTTTGACTGGCTTTGCTTCTAAGGTCATATTCTCTGTGAGGATCTATGATGACATTTTCCATATCTTGATAACAATGTCGATCATCATCCCTGTTGTCATCATAAGGTGTGTATAGACCTCGTTTCTTTTCATAATGAATCTCAGAGCCATCATTATCTACCCCTAGCATGTTGATATCATTTTCCTCTGCTATCTCACATGTTTCCTCTGTCTCACTTATATAGTTTTGATGAAAGGGAGGAATTATCTGCTGATCATCTTCTCTAGGTCTATTTGGAAGTTGGTTTCTTCTTAAATTTTGATTCTGGTTCTGGTTTCTATTCTGAGAAGCAGTTTGGTTTAGGCTTGCTTGTGTTCTCTTAATTATGCTCATCTCTTTCATCATCTCTTCCATCATTCTTTCCATCTTTGAGTTTGAAGTGGAGGGTGTGGATTCCTCTCTAAAAGATACTCTCTTTTCAGCTTTCATTCTTGCTCTCTTCTCTATTAGATTGACTTCGACAGAAAGAGCACCCCTTTGCATATCTTCAAGAGTTGCAAAGTTTCTCTCTCTTAGCGAATAGGTCATGTTAGAGTCAAAACCTTCAGAAAATTTGTTCAAAGCTGAGCCTTGCGGAGGTTTTAGTTCTGGGGGAAGTGCATTATAGATACTGTTAAATCTAGTACAATAAGCCTATACACTTTCCCCTAGGTTCCTGTGGAGATTGTTGTAGTCAGCCAAGATTTGGAGAGGATTCTTCCTCACTTCCCATTTGTTTAAGAAAGATTGATGGAAACCTTGAAGGTCATTAATACTATGAGGGGCTAAGCCTTTGAACCATTTTCTTACTTCTCCTCCCAAACTTTGAGAAAATAATCTCTTTTTGACAGAATCATCAACAATCTCATTTCTGTCAAAGCAGTCATTCATCTTATCCACATGTTGTGATGCAGTAGTCGCACCACTATCATCATACAATGGAATTTTGGACAGATAGTCCTGTGGCAGATTGACTAAAGGTACAGGAAGGACTAAGGGGGCATACCATGCAGCCATGGCAGGAGGTGGAGGTGGATTAACAAGAGTGAAATTGGGTTGGAGGGGAGTGGTTGGAACAGTGGATACAGGGTGAGCAGAAATGGATGGACCAGGGATAGATTGCTGAGCGGATCTCGGATGAGAGACACCTAGATTATGGAGGAAGTGTAAATTAGGTGGTGTAGTCTCTCTACTACCAAGATGTGTACTTGTCTCAGGAGAAGAAGGTAAAGACTCAGAATCTGACTGATCTAAATCACCAAGAGACCTAGTTCTAAAAGGATTTACTAAGTCTTCTTGTGATTGTTGTAGAGCTGAAAGATTTTCTGGGACAGAATTAGCTCTCAAGGGTGATCTGAAAACAGTTGATAATTTAATCCTAGGAGACTTCCAAAGGATGCTTTCTGGGTCATCAACTATTTCAGGTGGATCCGGGTCAAGATGGGCTCTAGTGTGAATCTTTCTAGGAGCTACTATGCTGTAAATTTTTAGACCCAAATAACAAGAAAAGTTCAACCAGGTATGACAATCTTTGAGAGGTTAACTAATCTATTTTACACAACTTTCAATCCTACAGTCCTCTGACTGAGTTTGAAGGATATTATAGTAATGGGGGTTCTTCCCAGTGGAGTCTTAAGGTCTGTTAAGGATTGTGGAGTCGCCAAGTGGAAGTTTTTAGCTCCTTTTCAGAGGTAAGAGGTGTTATGGTCCACTACCATGTTTATTAAATACCAATTTGAAATATTTTTGGGTTTTTCTGAGTTAATTTTCAGTTAGCAAGGGATATCTGGTATGTTATGATTGTCTTCTAATCGAAGAAATACTCAGGAGATTCCCCAGTATGGTCGCCATTATGTTAGCACTCTGTAATTAGCAAGATTGGCAAAGTCCAACTGCAGAGGTAACATCAAACCGCTTTGGGATTCAAGGATCTAGCCCTCCTGAATCCAGAGAGGGATCTCTCTATAAATGAGTTCAAAGATGTGGTCTTTAAAGACTGGAATTTTGATATTAGGCTAGTTATGAAGAGCATGGGTTTGTTTTGTTTGTTTTTGGTTGGGCGAAGACATGGTGAAGGTGAAAGCAGTTCAAAATAAAGGGTGAAGAGCCTGCAAATGAAGGAATGTTTCAGCTGATAGAAAAGGACAAAGACATCTTTAACCCATTGGGCTATGGAGTCATAGGAGGATTTAATTGGATAGCAAATTCAAGAAGGATCCATGGAGCAAGTCATTTACATCAAAGGATCTCTTAAGGTGATTAATGGAGTGAAACAAATAGGAGTGAAAGACTTAAACAAATGAAAAAACAAAGCACAGTCTAAGATCAAGTAAGTACTTTTAAACTAGCTTGCTTTCAACATGTACTTAAGGAGAAACATAAAAGTATTTATGTTGATCAGGTAAGTGCTTTTAAACTAACCTGCATTGAAGTACTTTCCATCAGAAACATTAAAAAAAAAACAGTTCAAACATCTTAAGATCAGGTAAGTGCTTTTAAACCAGCCTGCTTCAGCATATTCGATAAGGGAACACAGATGATAATCACAAAGAGCAATCTAGATCAACTAAGTACTTTTAAACTACGCTGCATTGATAAACTCCAAGGATAACATAGAAAACATTCATCTCAAAGAGCTATCTAGATCAGGGAAGTACTTTTAAACTAACCTGCATCAATAAACTCTTCAAAGAGGACATTCAAATGAAGAAAACATAGAAGATAAAGCTTTCAGTAAGAGTAGGGTACCGTGGAGAGTATATCCTAACTCTATGTTTGCTGCTCTTTATCAGCGAAAGTGAACAGAGTGAAAACATTAAGTAAAATGACAATTGACAGTAAGGAACACATCACCATTGACATAGTTTCAAAATTCCATGAATCAGCAGCTTGTATTGATGTTCAAACCAGTTATAATCAGCAAGCCCGGTGGGTCTCTACAGCTTTGAACTTCTCATATCAGCTTATGTATCTTTCAATTACAGAACAGGGCATCAGTGGCTTCAGAATGACTATTACATACGTTCAGATGTCCCGAGACCAACATTTTGCTCATCTTCTATAGAGGTATTTATAGAAGAATGAGGCGGTGGTCAACTATGAAAAGATCTGTTCGGATTAATTAATACAGAAGATGACTCTTCGGTACTTTGAGGGCCTCAATCAAGAAATCTACAGGTGTTCATCAGCATTAATTGAGTTACACTTGAGATTAAAATTAGTGGGAAGTATGCTATCGTTTGAAGCTCAGTGTCATGCTGGAGTGACTTTATTTCTACTTCCCAAGATGAAATGATCTAAATGTCTGCTTCTGAACTGTTCTTTAATCTTCTCGAATGGTTCTGCCGACAATTAGAGATAAGATAGCTCAGTTAGTATTAATTGTTCGGCGGTCTTTGATCTCAATGAGACTGCAGGTGTCTTTGGAGCTGTAGAGGGTTCAATTAGCCTCTTCTTATAGTGGTGGGGAATTTCTCAGCTCGACAGATGTCTTCGCTCCTTCCCCAAACACTTTACTTTGCTTGAGATCTGTGCTTGGGTCTTCAATCTCCGGTTCTGATATGTTTTGTCTTCGGCGCTAATACTCTTTAACTGTTTTTGAATTAAAACAGTGTCTTGTTGATGTGCAGGGGCTACGCAGGCCTTTATGTGCTATCAATGCTTATGAAAGATTGATAAAACTTCGAATCAAAACCTGCAAAATACAAACAATTTGTTATAAAATCCTGCGTATTTGGTTTTACTGCTTCAGAGGCGTAGGAAGAGAGCAGGACCGTCGGATGGCATCATCCAACGGTGGAGATTAACTGAGAGGAATTTTAAATGACGCGGGAGGAAGAATAAAAAAGAACCGTCGATCGCGCGATGAGAAACGGTGGGGGTGACCTGGGACCGTCCGATCTGGACACGTGGACAGCCCAGATCTAATCGGAGGATCACAATCGGGGAGGGCAACGAAGAGCATGCGATTAAAACACTGCGATTGAAACTTTGCGATTGAGCGCAGGTCGTTAGATCTGGTCTAGATCAACGGTCCAGATCCTTTAATTCTTTGCACCGGCAGGACCCTTATACTTTGTGAGAAACCCATAAATTTCAATAAAAACCAAGGTTTTGAGTGGGATCGGGCGGAATATATATGATAGGCTGACGCCCGATTGCGGGGCCACTAGGTGTATGGAGTACCATGGGCCCAGGGCTTTATATAACTAGGGCCAATCGCAATCGGAACATTTGGGCCCGGTCTTTCAATCAACCCATTGTGAATTCTCCGATCGCGATTGCGCGATCGGTCTTTTTGATCAACCCATTTTATTTAAACACGTGATTTTGGCATTTTTAAAACAAACTTTGGAAAAATGGGTTTTCAAGTTTTAAACAGAAAAATATTGATCAGAAAGGGATTTTTCAATGGTTTAGCGCCCGATTGCGGGCTTATGGGGTAGATGAAATGATAATACGATCTGCGGTTTAGGACAAAGGGGCTGATCACATTCGGCATTTTGAAATGGCTCACAAACATGCACACTTTGAATCTTTCCGATGCGATTAGCGCTTCATGGGTTTGGCGCTTGGTTTTTATGATGAGGGCGTATTGGGGAAGTGGTTTGGAAACTCAGGCCAAGGGGCTTAAACACTTAATAGAGAAAAGGGGTTTTTTACACAGATTTTCCATGATTTTCAAAGGTTTCTGAGGGTTTCAACAGAGTTCAAAAGAAGTTTGGAACTCTGCAAAGGCAATTTAATATGAAAATAGGGTGAGGAAAAATGGAGAACAAAGGAAAATGATGAAAATATGAAGGTTAGTCTCTGAGAGGAAAAAGGGGAAAAGGAGGAGGATATTGCAGCAGTCTTCTCATGGAATTTTTAGCAGAATTTTGAGTTTCTGAGAAATAACAGTGAAAACCTTGAGACATGAGCATGAGGTCGTCTACATGCTTCAAGAGATAACATTTTGGCCAGGAAAGTGTTTCTTGAAGGCTGAAAACATGTTTTGGCCACCTTTTGATAGACCAAAATTTACAGGTGGCCAACAGGCTGTAGAATACATCTAGAGGAGGAATGTCCTCTACATTAAGCACAATTTCAGAAGAGGGTGTGATTGGTATGTGCTCTGTCACTATGACTGTGCTCCTTGTTCCTGTGTTCAAAACTTTGGTTGTCTGGATAGGGGTCTGTACATTCTGTCCTTCTACATTAATCAATTGGTTGAAGGTTTCCCATTCTTTATCTAATTCAATGATAACTGGTTGTTGTTGTTCATTGGTTGGAGGAGGATTTGTCTGTTGGGAATTCAAAATTTGCTGTTGAGTAAGTTCTTTTGATTGTGCAAAATCGTTAATGGATTCATCCATTTTATCTTCCTTTTCATTAGACTTATTGGAATGTTCAGAAGTCTCTCTGTCAGATTTTTATTTAGATTTATCTGTACTTGAACTACCGTTAAGAATAACACTAAGAGTTTTCTCTCTTGCGGGCTCTAAGCGTAGATTTCCCAAAGGAATAGGAGTTATTCTTCTTTCTCTGTAAAGTTTGAATTCCTGAAAATCCTTTGGAGATAACTGCGTTTGAGCTGAATTCAAAACTTCTTTAAATGAATTTCTTGCTTGGAACATATCATCAAAAAGATCCTGTTCCCCGGAAAATTCCCTTACTCTGATTCCATTGGTAAAATTCTTAACAATATCATCTGGATTGAATAACCTTCTCGAGAATTTGAACAGCTGTAGGCATGTAATGTTGCCTATCTCTTGAAATGCATGACCAATATCGAACAGTGAAAATGTTCCACATTTTACAGAAAATTGAGGCCAAATTCCTTTTTTCTTCTCTTTTAAATCTTTTGTTATACCTCCTTGGCCACAGGTCTAATAAGCAATTTCCCGAGCTACAAATCTATCTGGAACATATAGGGGTAAAACATGGGGAGAAGCATAACTTCCAAAAACCCTAATATAAGTGAACAATTCTTCTCCAAACCATCTCGCGACGGGGAGAATATCAACCTCTATTTATGAGGATAACCTTGGGGCATCCTTATTATACAATGTTCTGTACAATGGCAGCATTATTCCATGACAAATTTGGTAAAAATGGGGGACAAACTTAGACTCCCATAGTTCTTTATGATACACATGAATATGCAAAGGATTGTCGATAGTCCATTGCCAACCCATCACAGGGAATTTAGAGACATAACAGATAGCATCCATGACATAAGCAGATAAATAAAAAGGTGGATAGACCCGCTGAGAAACATTTCGTTTGGACCGGTAGTGAAAAATAGAAGTGGTCAAATTATCAGATAGGATTTTGGTCCAGTCTACAATTGTAGAATTAACGGCCACATTCAACAAAGGAAGCCATTCGGGTAAGATCATATTTATGTCGGGCTTTCCAAAAAGCCTGCATAACATGGCAGCAGTGAAACAATAAGGAGAAGTAAGTGAACCCGTGCTGTACATACCTTGTTTGTTTTTCTTTAATGGTTCACTTCTTTTGGTCCACTCCTTTGTGCATTCTGCCAAATTTTCATGTTCTCTGGCAAAATCTTCCATGAATTATTTGTTGTAAGTCGCCTGAGGTTCTGGCAACTTATACATTAATCTCAGATCTTCTGTGGTAAATGACCCGATTAGCTCTTCAGATGGAGTTCTGAATTGCCTGTCTGAAATATTAGTGTTGTCCAGCACCCATCTCACCATGTCCGTATACAGGAGAATCCTTGGCCTTGCTGCTATTCTATGCAAAAATGAGCAAGCTAGTTCTCTAAGGGTTGCTTCAGACATATTACTGGAACCTGCTGTAGCTACAAATTTCATCACCACAGGGTTTTCTTCCTCTAGCAGATTATACATTCCTTCCCAAGTGGATATACCGGCATCCTTATTACAAGCGGTGTCTGCATACAGCGAAGCCATTTCTTTGTTTTCAGAACTCGAGCTCTTCTCCTTCTTACCCATAGTGTTTAGTGGAAGCTTTGTATAGACTTTTTCTCCTTCGTGCCTGTGTTTTATGAGTAAATGAGAGTAATGGCATAAGAAAGGTGATGAGACTGTTTTAAATGTGAAAGCGGATGAAATATAATATTTTAATCATGAAACGACTGTCAATTCAAACATAATCTCATTTACCATTAATTTTCAATCCAATCATTTAATTTAATCATTAAAGCGCATAACAGATTTGATATATGGGAATATTTCCTTGGGATAGTGCGCCTGCATGAATCTGTGACATTGCGATCTGCGATTTGCAGCGCAATATCGCAATATCACAATGTCGCAATATCGCAATATCAAAAAATGAAGTCATCGTAATTATGTAAATAGCGCAAAAGCAGAAATTGCGCAATAGCGCAAAAGCGCATATCGAAAATCGCAAAAGCGCATATCGCAAAATCGCAAAAGCGCATATTGCAAAATCGCAAAATTCAAAATAGCGCAAAAGATATTCATTAATCACTTCTGTTTTTTGCGCTATGCGATCTGCGACCAATGCGTTTGTTGTATAGGCTTTTAGGGTCACATTATCGCAAAAGCGCAAAATCGCATTTTTAGTTTTATAAAAGATATATACCATTTTGCTATGGATGCGCTATTTTGTTTAAAGAGAAATTTTATTGTAATCTATCATAAACTTAAGTGTTTCTTAATTTTCTTTCTAAGGGATTTCTATAAGTTTATGATAGAAAGTTTCATTTGAAAAGGAAAACAAATCCTAATTGGATTTTTTGATTTTGTAAACTAAGGGTCCCCATTTATTTAGTATCATTACTAATATTAAATAAAATGGGGGTTGTTGCTGGTCACAACAAGTTCCTAAGTGAAATTCTTTTATTCTATTTCTAATTTAATCATATGCAAATTGTATTCTAATTTAAACAGAAATATCTAATTATAAATTAACCCGAGATGCAATCTTTTCTTTATGCGATCTAAAATAATTTCAAATAGCAATTGGTAATAAAGATCATTCAGCCGTTATAAGAAAAGAATTCAATAAAGATAAACCACTTCATATAAAAAGTTAGATGAAACAGTTGTGAAAAATATATCGCATAATAATCTATTCATACATTAAGCATAAAAAAGTGGCTATCACCGTACAAAAGTTCCAAATGATAACTCAAACATTCAAGCATTAATACATAAACAACTGAACATAAATATCACTTTAACACAGAGGCAGAAATAGTTAAGAGATAAAAGTACCATTTATAACTAATTCTACTCATGAGCTTCAAGCAATAATGACTTATCTCTTCTTAATCCAACATCCACTAAGAGTACATAAGTGCATCATTAGTAGTAGATATTAAATGCAGATATCAATAAATCTCGTTCCATTCATTCATCAAAACCTCCTTTGAGGGTGCAGAAGTGCATGTTCTAAGGACAATTTTTTGACAAATTTTAGGATCCTTCTCTAAATGCATGAGAAGGGTTTAAATACTACTAACTAAATCTAAAAATAACTTATTACAAAAATGTAGGATACGGTTTAAATGACCGTCCTTTTTATAGGCAAAAATAAAGTAAAATTAATTCTAAGTCTAGAATTAAAATTAACAACTAACTACTTATGAATCTAATCTTTGAAACTACAAGCATCCAGCATTGATTTGAGAAGAATAGGCTGGCCGAGTTAAGATTTTAACTGTCCTGAGAAAATGGAATCGGCAAGTGCTGGCGCCATCTTTTCGGCAGAATTGATGATGCAATTGAGAGCGTTGCATTGGCTGTGTGGTTTTACCAGACATGCCCAGTAAGAATCCCAATTTAACTTTGTCAATCCTTTAATCGATTTTGCTTTTTCTTCAGCTTTCTATTTCCATTCTTTCTACAATTGTTGTGCTTGTGGTAGGTATCCTGGAATAGTTTCTCAAATCAAATTGGCCTTGTGAAAAATTTCATTTACACAATCAGTAATATTTCTTGCTGTTGTAGCTGCTTCTTCTACTGCTTTTTCTGCTTCTCTGATCTGTGCATCCCAATTATAGAAGAAAATTTCTTTATGAATGTCATTGATGATTGTTGCTCCTGCTCTTTTTCCCTCCTCTGTCTTTTTCAATGCCAAATAATCAATAACTCTTTCATTAGTTAAATCATAATCATGTCATAATTCTACGACATGATTAGAGATTTTATCACTTTCTTCACAAAAAAAGTTCCATTGTAAATTTTTTTGGCATCATATATCCTGTTGCTAAAGTAGTTGATTATTCAAGGAAATAGACTCTGAGATAAACTCTATAAGCTTGGGGTCATCTTTATGCATCTCT
Organism: Pinus albicaulis; assembly: GCA_034641835.2. Lineage (NCBI taxonomy): Eukaryota > Viridiplantae > Streptophyta > Pinopsida > Pinales > Pinaceae > Pinus > Pinus albicaulis. The sequence continues at coordinate 104,938 of JAXQQM020074429.1, forward strand.
TGCATAATCTCTATTTGTTTCTCTTTTTCGGCCAAACTTTTCTGATATCCGATTTGAATTTGTTGAAACTCTTGCTGTATTTTTTCAAGTTGTATTTGTGCTTCATTGTTAGCATTGGCTTGTTGCAGTTGTTGTTGCAGAACTTGTATTTGATCTTCTTTTTCATTCCATAATTTCCATACCTCATATGCTTTGTCAATGGTTGCGGAGGCATAAGCTCTTGTAATCTGAGATAATTTAGTAAAAATTTTAGTTGGATCAGTAGTAGGATCTTTCCATAAAACATCCAATTGTTCTACATCATGAGAGAGTGCACCTTCCAATTTTCTTTTCTTCCTTTGCTTTCTTACTACTGCTTTGTGTTGTGGACTATAGAATATATGTAGAGGAGGAATTTCCTCTATTTTAAGTACAAGCTCAGAGGATGGAGTAATGGGAATATGTTCTATTTCTGTGACATTGCCACTTATTCCTGTGATTAAACCTTTTGTTGTCTGTACAGGAGTTTGTATGTTTTGTCCTTCAATACTAATCAATTCATTGAATGTTTCCCATTCCTTGTCTAATTCAGTTCTAACTGATGGTTGTTGTACATTGAGAGGGGGAATATTTAATTGTGTAGTGGTTGAAATCTGTTGCTGTGAGAGTTCTTTAGACTAGGAAGTATCTTTTACTAACCCTTCACTTTTATCCTGGTCATTATCAGACTTTTTAGAGTGTTCAGAGGTTTCTTTCCTGGATTTTGACTTAGATTTATCTGTATTTGAACTTCCAATAATACTGACACTAGGAGTTGGTTCCCTGACGGGTTCCAAGCACAATTTATCCAAAGGAATAGTGGTCAACCTCCTTTCTCTGTATATCTTAAACTCTTGGAACTCTTCTGGAGAAAAATTTGTTTGAGTTGAATGTAGAATTTCTTTAAATGTGCATTTTCCTTGGAACATATCATCAAATAAATCATTTTCTTTAGAAAATATTCTCACTTTGACTGCAGTGGTGAAATTCTTAACAACATCATACGGGTCAAATGGTCTTCTTGGAAACTTGAACAATTGTAAACATGTGATATTATTTACTTTCTTAAATGCATGACCAATATCAAATAATGAAAATTCTCCGCAGGCCACAGGAAATTGAGGCCAGATAGCTTTCTTTTTATCCTTTAAATCTTTGGTCAAACCTCCTTCTCCACAGGTTTGATACGCAATTTTTCGGGCCAGGAGTTTATCCGGAACATACAAAGGTAAAACATGAGGAGAAGCAAAGCTTCCAAAAACCCTAACATAGGTAAACAATTCTTCTCCAAACCATCTTGCGACAGGGAGAATGTCTACTTCTGCTGCAGGAGAAAATCTTGGAGCATTCTTATTATACAATATTCTGTACAGAGGCAACATAATGCCATGAAAAATCTTGTAAAAATAGGGAATGAACTCTGATTCCCACAATTCTTTGTGATAAACATGAATGGGCAGAGGATCATGAATTGTCCATTTCCAACCCATTAAAGGAAACTTAAAAACATAGTAGATTGAATCCATAACATAAGAAGATAGATAAAAAGGAGGATAAATTCTCTAAGAGACAGTCCGTTTAGAACGATAGTTAAAAATAGCAGTGGCTAAGTTATCAGACAATATCTTAGCCCAGTCCATAATGGTAGCATTAACAACAACATTCAACAATGGTAACCATTCAGGCGAAAACTTATTAATGTCAGGCTTTCCAAAAAGCCTACAGATCATAGAAGCAGCAAAACAATACGAAGAAGTGAGAGAACCAGTACTGTACATACTGTGTTTATATTTCTTCAATGGGTCGTCTCTTCTGGACCATTCCATGGTGCATTCTGCTAGGTTTTCATTTTCCTTGGCAAAATTTTCAATAAAATGTTTGTTGTACGTTGTCTGTGGCTCCGGAAAATGATACATAAGCCTTAAATCTTTTGAATTAAATGAACCAATGAACTCTTGCCCCTAAGTCTTGCACTTTCTGTCTGTAATATCAGTGCTATCTAGTGCCCATTTCACCATGTCTATATATGGAAGAATTTTAGGTCTTGCTGCTATCCAATGTAAAAATGAACAAGCTAACTCTGTAAGAGATGCTTCAAAAGAACCAGCTGATCATGCAGTAGCCGAAACCTCCATTACTTTGGGGTTTTCTTCTTCAAGCAGATTATACATGCCCTCCCAAGTTGTGATACCAGCATCTTTGTTGCAGGCAATGTCTGTGTACAAGGACGCCATCTCTTTACTTTCAGAACTCGGATCTTTGTCTTTCTTTCCCATAATACTTTGAATATCGCTTTGTATAGTCCTCTGTTCTTCACGCCTGCAGTTTACGAATTAAGTGAGAGTAATGATATGAAAGAAAGGTGATGGGAAAGTTTTAAATGTTGAAGACGTATGAAATATATTACCTTATGTGAAATAACCTTTCAATCAGAAAAAAAATCATTTTTTTATTAATGAATGACAATCAATTTATTAACTTCACATTAAGGCGCATAACGGGTCTTGATGTATGGAAAGATTTTATCGTATAACGAGCCTCAAGAATCTGTGATAATTCCATTTGCGATTTTCTTCGCAATATCGCAGATCGCAAATTGCAACATCATAATAGCAAATATTATATCATCGCGAAATCACAAAATCGCAATATCACAATATAGAATGATCGCAATATCGCAAGATCAAAATATCACAAAATATAACATATGACAAATATCCGTTAATATATTTTCTGCGAAATACGATTTGCGATAAATGTTATCGCAAATCGGTGATTTGAGGTTTCTCAGCATATGATATTTGAAACTTTGTGATGCGATGAATGTTCTTTTTAGCGCGTAGTTTTCGTATTACAATTTTTTAAAATTTCGCTTATAAAGAGGCATTCCTTACCTTTTTTGCAATGCGATATTCTTCGAAGAATGATTTTATTCTATGCTATCATAAACTTAAGTTTATTTAAATATTTTTCAAGGAATTTTCTTAAGATAATGATAGTAAGTTTTATTGAAAAAAGAAAACAAGCACTAATTAATTTTTTGTATTTTTAAACTAAGGGTCCCCACTTATTTAGTATTATTACTAATACTAAATAAGAAGGGGGATTGTTGCTAGCCACAACAATTGGCGATTCACTTGGAAGAACCAGTTATCTCTACTTTTCTTTTGAATTTTATAAACTTTTCGAAATAGAAAATTTTAAGAAAATCAAACTTTATTATAAAAAGACAAAGTACATTATGCTTTTATCTATCAATGATATTTCATTTCTTCTATATTTGACTTTGACTATTTCACACCCTCAGGCTAGTCCTTGTATCTATATCAGTCATTACTAGGTTTTATAAAGAGAAAAACAAAGGCTTCTTTGTAAATCAGTTTTAAATATGCTTATTTGTCATAGGTAGAGCCACTGCTGCCAGCAAGCGTTTATAGCTTCAACAGGGTTGCCTGTTACCCAGCAATGATCCTGTATCCTACTTAGAGAAATATACAATTTTCAAAGAGAAATCCATGTTCACACTTATTCCTTTCATTTTTGTTTTTTACTCGTAAATAATAATGTCTTGGTTTGGTAGCCAATTTATGACAATGCCATTCACTTGATTTATAACTTTGCTGAACAAGCTAGCTCGTCATGAGACCCCTTCTCTTTTGATTACAATAATCTTGAGTCATTGCCCTGTTATGGTATGCAGTATTGGAAAAGTCAACAGGCTATAATATCTATGATCATGATAAGTCGGCTCATGATGAGACCTCTTATTCTTTAAGTTAAAGTGTATCATTGGATTATTCCCTGAACATTGTAATTTTCTAGGTGGGGAGGAAGTCATTGTTTCCTTAAGATAGCTCTGGACGACAGAAATAGAGGTTTTTTGGAAAGGAATTTTCCACAGAGAATCTTCATTTTGTTATAGATACCTTTCATTGAACTGATAGAAAACATTTTCCTACTAGAGGTCGTTTTTTATCAAAATTTACAAAGTTGAAACTAGTATCATTTCTAGGTTTGAAGCTTTTAACTATATCTTTTAATAATAATGATAAATTTTCTAAAATAATTCTATTTATACAAGTGAAAAAACAAAATCTAAAATAGAATTTGTATCTTTTTTGTGAATTCCAAATATAACCATTAACAACTGGTTTTATTATGCAAAAAATAATAAAAACTAATGTACAAAATAGAAGAATAATATTCTATGGAAAATATTTTTTTAGGATCTGTCCATTAACAGGTAAAGACTCTCTTTTCCTTGTTAAATCCTGTAACACAAAATTAGATGGACCTATGATCTCTGCAATTTGGAAAGGACCAAGCCACATTCGTTGAAATTTTGTATGTTTCCCTTTTTCCTCGTGAGCCTTGTCCCATTTTAAAATAAGATCTTCAACCTGAAAGTCCTTTCTGGATACCATGTTTGAATCAAAAGAAGCTTTAAATAATGCTTGATGATGAGCATGAGTTATTTTGGCCTTTTCTCGTTGTTCTTCTAACTTAATTATTTCCATCTGCCTTAGTTGTAGGGAAGAAGTTGGTACTTCATTAATATATTGAACTACGGCTAAAGAAGGAATTGCTAGATGAGTAGGAAGAACCAATTCTCTCCCATAAACTAAATTAAAGGGATAAGTGCCAATAGAGGTCTTATATGTTATTCGATCTCCCCATAAAGCATATATTAAAGACTTATGCAAATTTGTATGATTTTGATCAATGGTTCGCTTAATGATTCTGATTAAGTTTTTATTTGTGGATTCAGCTAACTCATTTCCCTGTGGATAATAATTGGCAGAGTATTTAAGTTTGAAACCTCTCTTGAGTGCAAATTCAGTCATAGCATTACTAGAAAAATACGATGCATTATCAAACATTAAAGCAGAAGGTAAACCAAACCTGGTGATTATGAACTGATCTATGAACTCGATGATGTGTTTGGCATTAGAAGTCTTAAGAGGAACTGCTTCTACCCATTTCGTAAAATAATCAGTTGTTGTAATGATATACCTATGTTGTTTAGAAGAGTGAGGAACGATCTCACCTATTATATCCAATCCCCATTGATCAAAAGTCTAGTCAATGTTGACTGGTTGTAATGGCAATGATGGTTTCTTTTGTCTTCCAGCTGTAGTTTGACAAACTTGACATTTCCTTACATAGCTATGTGAGTCTTTGAATAGTGTGGGCCAGTAATAGCCTGTGCAGAGGATTTTATGTGCAGTAGCATCTCCAGCATAATGTCCACCTACTGGCCCATCATAAAGTTCCTGCAAGAATTTTTCAGCTTCAGATTTCTCAAGACATCTAAAGAGAATAGAATCATAATTCATTCTAAAAAGAACATCATTCACAGGTTGATATTGTTTAGCCTTCAACCTTAGAGCTCTTTTCTTGGTGTAATCGAGATTTGGAGGAGCATATCCATTCTTTAGATAAAATATGATATCAACATATAATGACTCAACATCGTTTAGGCTTACCTCATACATTTGTATCTCTGCAAATGGCTTTTCAGAAATAAGCGATGCTCCAGCTAGTATTTTGCAAAAGCCTTGACCTCTTACAATACTTGCCGGTTTGATTTCTACATCATATTCTTGTAAGGCAGTAACCCAATTGGCTCTTTTCTCACCCATATCTTTTTTAACTAAAATATTTCTTACCGCTGGAAATGGTACTATGATTTTTGTATGGGTTTTAAGTAAAAAGGGTCTAAAATATTTAATTGCTTTGAAAACAGCATAAGCTTGTTTCTCCACATCTGAATAATTCAACTCAGTCCCTTGTAAATTTGAACTAAAAAAAGCAATTGTGGCTTCTGCCTTTTCTTGATTTTCTTGAGTGAGTATCACAGCATATGATTTATCAGAGGCAAATGTATACAAAATAAAAGAATCGGAAAAATTTGGAGTTGCTAAAGATGGAGAATTAACAATTGCTTGTTTGATTAGATTGAATGCCTCATATTCGTTTTGGCCCCATTTGAAGTTTGAATTCTTTTTAATCATTGCTTGTAAAGGAGATACAATTCTTGAAAAATTTGGTACAAATCTCTTTACAAAATTAATCTGGCCAAGAAAAGATTACATAGCTTTTTTGTTGTGAGGTAAGGGTATTTCAGAAATTTCCTTGATTCTGTTAGGATCAATATGAATTCTAGATTTTGACATTATGAATCCAAGAATTTTTCTTCCACTTAATGCAAAAAATGATTTTTTCGGGTTAAGTGAAATTCCACACCTTTGACAATGTTGAAAGATCTGTTTCAAATATTTAAGATGATTTCTTTGTTTTTTGAAATACACAGTTATATCATCCAAGTAGATTACCACTGATTTGTTAACTAGTCCTTTGAAAGCGATGTCCATGGCTCTCTGAAATGTGGCACCAGTGTTGATCAGACTAAAAGGCATCTTTTGATATGCATAAGTGCCCCATTTGGTTTTGAATGTAGTTTTCAATTCATCATCAGGATGAACTAACACTTGATTGTAGCCAGAGAAACCATCTAAGAAAGACATTAATTTTGATCCTGCAACTGCATACAATATTTTCTCCATAGGAGGCAAAGGAAAATTATCTTTTTGGAAGGCTTTATTAAGATTTTGAAATTCAATGAAAATTCTAATGTCTCCGTTCTTCTTTCTAACAGGAACCATATTGGAAACCCATTTAGAATGTCGAACGGGAAAGATAATCTTGGCTTTCAATAATTTATTGAGTTCAGACTTGATCTGATTTTCTAGATTGAGATGGATCTTTCTCAGCTTTTGTTGAACATGTTTTTCATCATTTATCATTGGAATAGTATGTTTGATTATATAAGTGTCATAAGTTTTGAGTTCATCATAATTCCAAGAAAAGACACTTTTATATTTTTTCAAAAGATGAACATACGCTAATTTTTCTTCAGGAGCTAGACCAAGGCCTAGGTTGATATTTTGTGGTTTGGCATCAGTTACTAGATTTAATAATTCATAATTCAAAGTCGAACTTTGCAGTTTTGAATTGGTAGATCTTTTAAATCGATCCTTCAAATCATAAAGGTCTTCTAACTTGACTACTGACTTTGGCATAACATTATTGGTGTTATCTTGTTGCAATTGTCTGTCATGTTGGTCCTCATCAATTATCTGATTGGTGTAAGATCCTTCAGATGTGAGAAAGCTTACAATATCAAGATCATCATTGAAAATCCTCCAATTGGTAATTTTATCAGGAATCGAGGGTCTAAAAATTAATTCGATTGAAAATCGATCAGGGCTATAGTCTTATGAAGGAATGAGTTTGGAAGCTACGATGGCTAGGAGGTCTGCACTAGCATTCTGGATTCTGGGAATTGATGAAATATTAAATGCTAAAAAGTGTTCAGTCAGATCTTGAACTAAGGATTGATAATGCTTTAAATGACCTGATAAACAATGTATAGTATTGCGTACCTGTTTGATTACACTTTCAGAATCTCCGAAAACTTGTAGATATTTGATGTCTAATCCGATTGCTTTGTATAATCCTTGGACTAAAGCCTCGTATTTTGTGGTGTTATTAGTGCAATCGAACTCGAGTCTGCAAGTTAACATAATTTTGTTTCCCTCTGGACTAACCAACACGCATCCTACTCCTACTCCTTCATTATACTTAGAACCATCAAAAAATAACTTCCAAAATAAAGATTTATTTATAGGAGTATCTACAAAATTAATGCATTTAGAACTATCTGTTTGAGAAAATTTTTCTATATGAGATAAAACAAAATGTTCTAAATAAGGTGAAGTATGAGCATTGAAATTTTCTAAGAAAGAATCAACTGAGTAATTGGCAATGATATTACTGTTGTATGCAACTGGTTCATTCTCTCCTTCCAATTCTGTTACTATGTATTTCTGATGTTTTTCCCGCTCAACCTTTATCTGATTTGGTTTACCATTTTAAGGAAGCCACATATGCGACCAATCAATTGCAAAGTATCCATGAAGCTTTTCTAACCAATCTCTGCTAAGAATTAAGCCATAAAATTCTGGAATATCTGCAACCAGAATATCAATAACTTGACATACCTTTGGATTTGATGACAGTCTTATGGTAACCTGATTTAATTCGCCAATCACTTCCATTTGTGACTGATCTAACTGGACTATGTGTACAGTAGATTTTTGCATTTGAATGTTCAACTTTGCACATATTGATTTTGGTAGAATATTAGATGAAGCTCCAAAATCCACTAAACAATTATGCAAATTTTTATTGAAAACTTCATAAGTAAGAAGAAATGAAGGAGTATGATATCTAGGCCTTCCTCTAATTAAAGCGATATTTTCTAGATCAACTTTACTGATCACATTAGTTGGAGGTCTTCCCATCTCGTTGGAAGCTTGAGAAATAACAGGATCGGGCAAAGGTTTTTCTGGTACAACATGTAATTCTTTCAAAAGTAATTTTTTCTTGTGTTTTAACTTGCTCAATTCATAGAAAGTGATGTTAGCCCTAGTCTTCTTCATATCTTCTATGATATTATACTCCATTTCATCCGGGACAATCAATATTTTTGATGGATTCGATGAATCTTTTTGGACTGGGCTGGTTTGAATTGCTTTAGATGTCGTTTTCTTGGGTGTGACTTTATCCTTAGTCATTGAGCTTGCATTATTTGGCTTAGGAGTAGGTTGAGTAGGATCAAGTTGATTTCTACTTCAAGTGCTAACTGGGGATGCTTCTTGATCTTCCTCATCTGGGAGGATGAGGAAGCAGAAATGTACCACTCACTTTGCACTTCTTCACTAGGCTTGGAAGTAGTAGGGATTTTATTTAACAATTTATTGAAACGTGAATTAAAATCCTTGATAGGTTCTCTTGACTCAGCCCTAATATTAGACAGATCATTGATCAATGTCACTGTAGACCTTTCATCACCAAATTTAGTCAAAAATTGATCTTGAAAGATATCCCAACTAGTAATGGATCCAGATGGTAATGAGAAATACCATGATCCAGCTGCTCCTTGTAGGGTATAGGGAAAAAGTTGGACAACAGCATCTTCATTAATAAATCCATTGAGATTTATGGACAGCATAAAGTTGTTTATATGTTCTTCTGCTAGCATGCCTGCTTCAGGATTAAACTTAGGCAACCATTTTTCAGGATGGGCTGGTAATTGACTCAAGGGCGCAGGCATTAAGACTGCCCCTGGATTATTCCATGGCATTTGGGCCATCGTTGAACTAATAACAGAGTAAAGTGTAGAAGGTGATCCTTGTGATTGGGAAGATGAGGATATTACGATTCCAGATGTTTGAGAAGGAGATGTGGAAGCTCAAGTGGACTGACAGACAGTAATGTGAAGTGGAGGGGTGGATGGTCGACTTCGCGGTGAAGAGGTTGAGATGGATGATGATGATGAAAAAGTCTCACTGTTAGACCCTTTAGGATATTTCCTTGTTTTTCTTGTAGGTAGAGGTAACTCAGTTGGCTAAATGCCAAGCTTCTTGCTCTATAATCTAGTAATAGGATGAGCAGGATTATATTGCGAAGTCACACTGCCTTGAGATTTATCAGATCATTGAGATGATATTGAAAATCGCTGAACTTTATGAATAAAAGATTCAACTTCAAGCAGATTCTTCTGAAAAGTAAGGGTTTGTGGTAGTGGCTGTTGTTCTTTCGACTTCTGGCTCCAGATTTGAAAATTATATGTGAGATGGAGAAGTCGAGGAAGATGGTGAGATTGATTTACTCTCAGAATGGTATTTGGATTTTGACTTACTTTCCATTTATAGTTTGTGGCCCTCCTTCTAGCGCCAAATATGTTGAAGCCTCGAAAATCGGGTCTTACAACAAGGGGGATACCCACCCGGTCCAGACCTTGGTTAGCAGCTCCTTTTCCGTTTGGTGTAGTGGGTCTGACTGGGGATAATGGGACCAATTTCCCAATATGTGTGTGTGTGTGTTGAGAATTGATATTTCCTTTCTAAATTTCCTAAGTGAAATGATTTTATTCTATTTCTAATCTGATCATATGCAAATTGTATTCTAATTTAAACAGAAATATCTAGTTCTAAATTAACCGGCGATGCAATCTTTTCTTTATGCGATCTAAAATAATTTCAAATAGAAATTGGTAATAAAGATCATTCAACTGTTATAATAAAATAGTTCAATAAAGATAAACCACTTCGTATAAAAAGTTAGATGAAACAGTTCTGAAAAATATATCGCATAATAAACTATTCATACATTAAGCATAAACAAGTGGCTATCACCGTACAAAAGTTCTAAATGATAACTCAAACATTCAAGCATTAATACATAAACAACTAAACATAAATATCACTTTAACACAGAGGCAGAAATAGTTAAGAGATAAAAGTACCATTTATAACTAGTTCTACTCATGAGCTTCAAGAAATAATGAGTTATCTCTTCTTAATCCAACATCCACTAAGAGTACAGAAGTACAACATCAGTAGCAGATATTAGACGCAAATATCAATAAATCTCATTCCATTCATTCATCAAAACCTCCTTTGAGGGTGTGGAAGTGCATGTTCTGAGGACAAGTTTTTGACAAATTTTAGGACCCTTCTCTAAATGCATGAGAAGGGTTTAAATACTACTAACTAAATCTAAAAATAACTTATTACAAAAATGTAGGATACGGTTTAAATGACTGTCCTTTTTCTAAGAAAAAATAAAGTAAAACTAATTCGAAGTCTAGAATTAAAATTAACAACTAACTCTTTATGAATCTGATCTTTGAAACTGCAAGCATCCAGCATTGATTTGAGAAGAATAGGCTGGACGACTTCAGATTTTAACTGTCCTGAGAAAATGGAATTGGAAAGTGCTGGCACCATATTTTCGGTAGAATTGATGATGCAATTGAGAGTGCTGCATTGGATGTGTGGTTTTACCAGACATGCCCAATAAGAATCCCAATTTAACTTTGTCAATCCTTTAATCGATTTTTCTTTTTCTTCCACTTTCTATTTCCATTCTGTCTAAAATTTTTGTGCTTGTGGTAGTTATCCTAGAACAGTCTCTGAAATCAAATTGTCCTTGTGAAAATTTTCGTTTACACAATCAGTAATATTGCTTGCTGCTGTAGCTGCTTCTTCTGTCGCTTTTTCTGCTTCTATGATTTGTGCATCCCAATTATTGAAGAGCATTTCTTTATGAATGTCATTGATGATTGATGCTCCTGCTCTTTTTCCCTCCTTTGTACTTTTCCATGCCAAATAATCAAGAACTCTTTCATTAGTTAAATCATAATCATGTCGTAATTCTACGACATGATTAGTGATTTTATCACTTTCTTCACAAAAAGAGTTCCACTGTAAAAAAATTTGGCTAATATATCTTGTTTCTACAGTAGTTGATTATTCAAGAAAATAGACTCTAAGATAAACTTTGTAAGCTTGGGGTCATATTTGTGCATCTCTTGCATAATCTGTATTTGTTTCTCTTTTTCGGCCAAACTTTTCTGATATCCGATCTGCATTTGTTGAAACTCTTGCTGTAATTTTTCAAGTTGTATTTGTGCTTCACTGTTAGCATTGGCTTGTTGCAGTTGTTGTTGCAGAACTTGTATTTGATCTTCTTTTTGATTCAATAATTTCCATACCTCAGATGCTTTGTTAATGGTTGCGGAGGCATAAGCTCCTATAATCTGAGATAATTTAGTAAGATTTTCAGTTGGATCAGTAGTAGGATATTTCCATAAAACATCCAATTGTTATGCATCATGAGAGAGTGCACTTTCCAATTTTATTTTCTTCCTTTAATTTCTTACTACTTCTTTGTGTTGTGGACTATAGAATATATCTAGAGGAGGAGTTTCCTCTATTTTAAGTACAAGCTCAGAGGATGGAGTATTGGGAATATGTTCTGTTTCTGTGACATTGCCACTTATTCCTGTGATTAAACCTTTTTTTATCTGTACAGGAGTTTGTATGTTCTGTCCTTCAATATTAATCAATTCATTGAATGTTTCCCATTCCTTGTCTAACTCTATTCTAACTGATGGTTGTTGTACATTGAGAGGGAGAGTATTTAATTGTGGAGTGTTTGCAATCTGTTGTTGTGAGAGTTCTTTAGACTGGGCAATATCTTTTACTAACCCTTCACTTTTATCCTGGTCATTATCAGACTTTTTAGAGTGTTCAGAGGTTTCTTTCCTGGATTTTGACTTAGATTTATCTGTATCTGAACTTCCACTAATACTGACACTAGGAGTTGGTTCCCTAACGGGTTCCAAGCACAATTTATCCAAAGGAATAGTGGTCAACCTCCTTTCTCTGTATATCTTAAACTCTTGGAACTCTTCTGGAGAAAACTGTGTTTGAGCTGAATGTAGAATTTATTTAAATGTGCATTTTCCTTGGAACATATCATCAAATAAATCATATTATTTAGAAAATATTCTCACTTTGACTGCAGTGGTGAAATTCTTAACAACGTCATATGGGTCAAATGGTCTTCTTGGAAACTTGAACAACTGTAAACATGTAATATTGCTTCCTTAAATGCATGACCAATATCAAATAATGAAAATGCTCCGCAGGCCACAGGAAATTGAGGCCAGATAGCTTTCTTTTTATCCTTTAAATCTTTGGTCAAACCTCCTTCTCCGCAGGTTTGATACGTAATTTCTCGAGCCAGGAGTTTATCCGGAACATAGAAAGGTAAAACATGAGGAGAGGCAAAGCTTCCAAAAAACCTAACATAGGTAAAAAATTCTTCTCCAAACCATCTTGCGACGGGGAGAATGTCTACTTCTGCTTCAAGAGAAAATCTTGAAGCATCCTTATTATACTATATTCTGTACAGAGGCAACATAATGCCATGACAAATCTTGTAAAAATAGGGAATGAACTATGATTCCCACAATTCTTTGTGATAAACATGAATGGGCAGAGGATCATGAATTGTCCATTTCCAACCAATTAAAGGAAACTTAGAAACATAGCATATTGAATCCATAACATATGCAGATAGATAAAAATGAGGATAAATCCTCTGAGAGACAGTCTGTTTAGACCGATAGTTAAAAATAACCGTGGCTAAGTTATCAGGCAATATCTTAGCCCAGTCCATAATGGTAGCATTAACAGCAACATTCAATAACAGTAACCGTTCAGAAGAAAACTTATTAATGTCAGGCTTTCCAAAAAGCCTACAGAGCATAGCAGCAGCAAAGCAATATGAAAAAGTGAGAGAACTAGTACTGTACATACTGTGTTTATCTTTCTTCAGTGGTTCGTCTCTTCTTGACCATTTCATGGTGCATTCTGCTAGGTTTGCATTTTCCTTGGCAAAATTTTCAATAAACTGTTTGTTGTACGTTTCCTGTGGCTCCGGCAAATGATACATAAGTCTTAAATCTTCTGGAGTAAATGAGCCAATGAAATCTTGCCCCTGAGTATTGAACTGTCTGTCTGTAATATTAGTGCTATCCAGCACCCATTTCACTATATCTGTATATGGAATAATTTTAGGTCTCACTGCTATCCGGTGTAAAAATGAACAAGCTAACTTTGTAAGAGATGCTTCAGAAGAAACAGCAGATCCTGCAGTAGCCGAAACCTCCATTACTCTGGGGTTTTCTTCTTCAAGCATATTATACATGCCCTCCCAAGTGGTGATACCAGCGTCTTTGTTGCAAGCAATGTCTGTGTACAAGGACGCCATCTCTTTACTTTTAGAACTTAGAGCTTTGTCTTTCTTTCCCATAATACTCTGAATATCGCTTTGTATAGTCCTCTGTTCTTCGCGCCTGCAGTTTACAAATCAAATGAGAGTAATGAAATGAAAGAACGGTGACGGGAAAGTTTTAAATGTTGAAGATGTATGAAATATATTACCTTACATGAAATAACCTTTCAATCAGAACAAAATCATTTTTTATTAATGAATGACAATCAATTTATTAACTTTACATTAAGGCGCATAACGGGTCTCGATTTATGGAAAGATTTTATCGTACAACGAGCCTCAAGAATCTGCGATAATGCCATTTGTGATTTACTTCGCAATATCACAATATCGCAATATCGCAACATCATAATAGCGCAAATATTATATCATCGCGAAATCGCAAAATCGCAATATCACAATATAGCAAGATCGCAATATCGCAAGATCGGAATATCGCAAAATATAACATATGAAAAACATCCGTTAATATATTTTCTGCAAAATGCGATTTGCGATAGATGTTATCACCCATCGGTGATTTGAGGTTTCTCAGCATATGATATTTGAAACTTTGTGATGCGATGAATGTTCTTTTTAGCGCGTAGTTTTCGTATTGCAATTTTTTAAAATTCTGCTTATAAAGAGGAATTCCTTACCTTTTTTGCGATGCGATATTCTTTGAAGAATGATTTTATTCTATGCTATCATAAACTTAAGTTTATTTAAATATTTTCCAAGGAATTTTCTTAAGTTAATGATAGTAAGTTTTATTGAAAAAAGAAAACAAGCACTAATTAATTTTTTGGATTTTCAAACTAAGGTTCCCCACTTATTTAGTATTATTAATAATACTAAATAAGAAGGGGGATTGTTTCTGGCCACAACACTACCTTCTTTTTCCATGCGCCAAGTGCGGCTACATCGCTAGAACTAGGCTTTGGAATATAAGTATCTATGAACTCTTTCAACCCATTATCATCCAGAATGACCTCCATCCTGTCCTTCCATGCAATATAGTTTGAGTTTCCATCAAGGGCATACTCCAATCACAATCCGTTGAAAGACATTTCAATGAATGCTCAACTTCAACACCAAGAAAACACTGCAGCAAATTCGAATTCCACCATCACAAAACTCAACCACTTCAATAACTGCAATCTGCTCCAATGATCAATTGCTCCGATACCATGTAGAAATTATATAAAATATGTGTTATATGTCAAATATTATCCTATTCTCACACTATTTTAACTTCATGCAAAATACAGAATCTATTCCACCATTGATCATTTGCGGAAATTAAATGAATATTGCAATGCACACATGAAACAATAAAAATTGACACATATGAACATATTTGTTTAACGAGAAATCTTGAAGCTGAAAACCCCAACTATCTGTATATAATATATGTCATATAGATCATGTAAAAATCCTCATAAAAATCTGATCATATCAGGCTCTCAGTACAAGACAATCGCTACACACTAATCAGGCCCGATCTTGCAAATCCATGCACCAATCTTTGCCACCTGCTAGCCTGCCTCTACTGCAAAATCGTACTAAATAATGGCTCTAAATGAACTCAAATTCAACAAGATTTCACTGCGCAATCCTCATTGGCATCTCCACTGAGTGTTGGTGTTAGTATGAATCCTTTGTAGAAGTGTACGAAAAAGGACCACTTTAGCTACGCATAACTAATAGCCCTAACAACAAAAGTAGATGCCAATATCTTCAGATATGCGGTTAGTTGAAAATAAAAGAGCTGCAAAAACCAGATCTATGCATGGAAAGACATTAAGCAGAGAAAACAAGGGTTTTCTCCATATACCAATAGACAAGACAAGAACAATTTTTGAAAGAATTTTTATATTAATTGGGCACCTGGGAGGAAAACAAGAAGGCGTATCCAATTCTCCTCAGTGGGATGGGTTCTTAGAAGTCCTCAGCACTTCAGATCTAATATTTCTCTCTCTTGTTGGTGTAGAAAACCCACACAAAGAATGGAACTCAAAGGGAGCTCACACAACAAATGGTAGAAAAGAGTGACCAAGTGTATAGATCCAGAGTGATCTAATAGGCAACAAAAGGTGAAGAATGGAAGGAAAAACCCTCCTATTTATAACAAAATATTGGGTCATTCTAGATCTTGGTGCATGGGTTAACTAGATCTAGATCCACTTTTTATGGAATATTTTATTATATTTGTTGGAGGAAAAGGTATTTGACTTGGGTCAAATCCCTTAATTTGTCAAAAATAAATAAATAAATGATTTATTTATCTTTTTAAGGAAGCGGTTAGAAGATAATCAAATAAATAATGATTTATTTATTTATTTAAGGAAGTGGTTGAAAGATAATTAAATAAATAATGATTTATTTAATTATTTGTGGGTGATTTGGTCATATTTAACAAGGAATATTATCTAAATAAGGTTTAAATAATTATTCCTAGAAAATAATAAGATAAATAAAGGTTTTATCTAATTAATTTCTCTGATTTTGGGTTAAACATGACTAGGAATAATAATTAAATTACGGTTTAATTAATTATTCCATGAGGAAAATCAAACAAATATAGGTTTGTTTAATATTTCCTTTTGGGGTTTCCTGTTTTACCATAGTGAAGGCAATTTTACTTAG
The DNA here is from genome assembly GCA_034641835.2 of Pinus albicaulis. Taxonomy (NCBI): domain Eukaryota; kingdom Viridiplantae; phylum Streptophyta; class Pinopsida; order Pinales; family Pinaceae; genus Pinus; species Pinus albicaulis. The sequence continues at coordinate 121,297 of JAXQQM020074429.1, forward strand.
GGTAAAAATGGTATTACATGGTGTACTTGGGTCCATCTAATGATAATAGGTTAGATGACCAAAAAATGGTGTAACAGATTGCCCCCCAGCGTGCGAGTGTCAGGAGCAAATCGTATGACCGAAGTACGTTGTAAGAACTTAATCACTAGACAAAAAAAGGGAAGTCAGAGAGAGAAATGCAAGGTAGATAGTGTGCGGAAGGACTAGACCCTGAGGAGATGAGACTCGCAGGTGCAACAAGTCTCTTTTTATGAGAGGGTACCTGTGCTGAAGGCGGCGGGGGAGGCATACCTATGCCCACCGAGACAAAGTACAAAAGAATAGTGTGTCTAGTAAACAAGGGACCGAACCATAAAGTATAGCTGGCATAATCATGAGCCAGATAAAAATACAATGAGGAATCCCATATACATGCTATGCCTGGGATAACAGCCAGGACTTGTACAATAATATCTGAGTACATGAGATACAAATACAACCCAAATGCCCCCTGTAAATGGGGAAGGGCTCACAAAATCTGACTGATACATGCAAATCAAAGAAGCGCTGCAAGTGGCTAAGGCCAACATCATCAAATATCTGGAGCTGCATCGAAGGCTGCAAGGAAGAGGTCATCCGGGCATGTGGGGGGCTACCTGCAAGGCCACCCCCTCATGAGGGTTGAGACATCTGACACACACCTGGGAATCATCAAGAGCTGCTGTTGGATCACTGGACCATCAAGTATACGGATCTCGATCATGTTGAAAGGAGCTGGAGAAAAAATCAAGTCAAAGGGGAACAAGAGATCCCTTTGCCTGATCTGAGGCATCGAACAAGAGTGGAAGCTGGAACCAAGGTACACCTCCCTCTAGACCTGGCTTTTGGAAGGAATGAGCTGATGTCGACAGAAGGAGGTCCGCCATAGGTGAGGCAATGAGACATCCTCAACTAAGGCACGAGAGAAAATAGTGGAGCGACGGACAAACTGACACTAATGATGATAGGGAAATGGAACGGACTGAGTAGCGAATGGACGACTTCCCTTGTTAGAGCATAAAGGGCATGAATGACCTAGTAGCGACTGACACAATATCATAAGGGATAGGGGATAGTGTGACTGAAGGTCATAAGGTGCGACACAAGAGAGAGACCAAGCAATGAAGGATGGAGGGCTATATTGGGGTACAAAGGGACTCGGGATAGACTCCATGAATGCGATGATGACTCAACTTGGATGCTCTAAACAAGGGCAACTTAATGGTGCTGCCACATAGGAAAGGCCCAATGGGCAACCATGAAAACATGAGTACAAGAAGGTAACTCATGACGAAGATCGACATGAACAAAGACAAGTAAGGAGGCAAAATGGTGCCCCAAGTACGAGTGTCGTAAGTGAGGAAATTCGATTTTAAGGGGAGATGAAGTGACCCTTCTTGGACAAAATGTGTCCTGGTGAAGTGTTAAACACAAAAAGCGAAAAAAAGATGCTGGCTATCTAAAAGAAAATAAAACATGCATTTCAGAAGGGAAATGCTAAGGGTAATATTTCTTAAGATAGAGTGCATTGCGAGGATTAGGAAGGGGTTGCCTTCGAAATCCTCTAAGAGGTATGCCCCCTTATCGAGATCCTTACTGATGATGTAAGGGCCTAGCCATAATGAGTTGAACTTCCCATGACCAAGGACATCATGGGCCTGGTCATATACTAGAACAAGGTCGCCTTCGTGAAAAGTGCGAGGCTGGACATTTCGGTCATACTGGGCTTTGGTGTGTTTCTTGGCCGCTTCCATGGTTTGCAAGGCAACACGACGGTCTTCAGAAGTGCGCTCGAGCATGATAAGTCATTGTTCTAGAGGTTGGGTGTCAGGGAGAAGTTCGACAGCTAGATGCAGGGAAGGGATTTCACACTCGATTGGTAAGACTGCCTCCTCTCCAAAAACGAGGTGGAAAGGAGTGAACCCAGTGGCGGTTTTAATGGAAGTCCGATAGGCCCATAAAGCAGGGAAGAGCATGAGGTGCCAGTTGGTTTTGTGCTTATTCACCATCCGTTGAAGCATAGTCTTGAGAATTTTGTTGACTGATTCAACTTGGCCATTACCTTGGGGGTAATAGGAGGAGGAATATTGGTGCTCAAAACCCAACAGTGAGGATAGCTCGCGCCATATCTCATCTTCAAAATGTCTGCCATGGTCAGAGACCAGTTGTTTCGGAACTCCGAATCGAGCGATAACGTGGTTAAAGAAAAAGAGGGCCGCGGTAGCTGCCATGTTGTTAAATGTAGGCATGGCCTCGACCCATTTTGTGAAATAGTCGACCGGCACGATGATATATTTGTGGTTACCAGCGGATGGTGGGTGACACTCCATAAAGTCGATGGCCCATTTACAGAATGGACCAGTGGAGATGACCGGATGGAGGGGAGCTGGGGGAGCTCGCGCCTTAGGGGCGAAATGTTGGCAATTGGGACAGTGTTTGACTGCCTCAATGCAATCACTGAAGAGGGAAGGCCAAAAATACCCAGCGCGCATGAATTTTTGGGCGGTAGCAAGACCAGAGAGGTGGCCACCGCAAGCGCCGCTATGGCAGGCATTAAGGACCTGTTTAGCTTCAGCGTGTGTGAGACAACGACGAAGGACAGTATCAACCCCGCGACGATAAAGGTCGTCGCCGATAAGGAGGTATCGGGGAGCTTGGTGTCGGATACGTCGGCAAGCCTCACGATCAAGGTGGAGGGTGAACTTTTGGGTTCGCAAGTAAGTAAGAAAATCGCCATACCACTGGTCATCGGAAGTAATGGAAAATAAGTGTTCATCAGGGAAGTCATCATTAACTGGAGGGTTGTGCGATCCGGTAGGTAATTCAGAAATGAGCTCAGCGAGGGCTAAGCCTTTCTTACTCTTTGGCGTGACAAATTCGAGGTCGAATTCCTGAAGAATGACGACCCAACGGGCGAAATTCCCAGTGAGGATACGACGACTCAATAGGAAAGCCAAAGGGTTGGAATTAGTCACAACCTTGGTGGAGCACATGAGGATATAATGACGAAGTTTTTGGACTGAGAACACTACAGCCAGCGCTAATTTTTCTTCAGATGAGTAGGAAACAGGGGGCCCTACAAGGTTCTTATTGACGTAGTAGATCACATGCTCGATACCATTGTCATCTTCCTGGCTAAGGACTCTAGCGACCGAATAGGTGGAAGCGGAGATATACAGGATGAAGTCCCGATCAAAGTTGGGAGGGCGGATCAAGGGAGCGGATGTGAGAGCCTGCTTGAGGGCATCGAAAGACTCATGAGCAAAGGAATCCCAAACGAATGGGATAGTAGATCGGAGGAGTCTAAGGAACCCATGTGCGGTGGTGGCATAGTCAAGGACGAACCGACGAAGAAAATTAGCTTTGCCTTGGAGACTTTGGAGCTGGCGAAGGGTATGCGGAATGGGAAGTTCAAGAATGGCTTGAACTTTCAAAGGGTCAAGAGTGATGCCATCCTTAGACACGATGAAGCCTAAGAGACAGCCGGCAGGAACGCAAAAGACGCATTTCAACGGGTTAAGGCGGATATTATACTTGCGACATCGGAGAAAAATGGTACGCAGATCGTGGAGGTGCTGCGCCCGATGCTTAGATCGTGCAGTGAGGTCGTCTAAATAAGCAAGGATAATATGAGCTAAGTCATGGAAACAATAAAACATGGCCCGTTGAAAAGTGGCACCGGCATTTTTGAGGCCGAAAGGCATGACCCGATAAGAAAAAGTTCCCCACGGACTAATGAACGCGGTTTTGAGTTGATTAGCAGGACGGATAGAAATTTGGTTGTATCCAGAGAAACCATCCATAAAGGATAGAACCTCATGCCCCACACACTCGTCAATGATTTGTTCAATGAACAGTGTGGGGAAGTTGTCTTTGGGACAAGCTTTGTTCAAGTCGTGAAAGTCTGTGCAGACACGGATGGTGCCTTGTTTCTTGAGAACGGGAACTGGGTTGGATACCCAAGTGGTGTATTCAATGGGGTAAATGAAACCAGCCTGCTTGAGCTTATCGATTTCGGCTTTGATAGCGTCGCGTCTGGAAGGATGGATGGGTCTCAACTTTTGACGGACTGGTTTGGCATCAGGCCATGTGTCGATATGGTGTTCGACAATGGCGGGATCGAGTCAGGGCATTTCAGAATAGGACCAGGCGAAAATATCACGGAATTCTTTGAAAATCTTGGTGTAAGCTTCGATTTCTTCCGGGGTGCATTGGGTGCCTAAGGTGATATATTCTTCGATACCTGGTGTTACTGAAATGTCAATTTTGATGGTGGGAGAGATATTGGCCATGTTTCCTTCTTCGAAAGCATCAGGTGCAGGGATGGGGTTTTTGAACCAATCGACTGCATTGGGGATGAAGTCTTTTGTTTCCACAGCAAATTGGTCATGGGACTGCTGTGGGAGGAAGTATGCGCGATGGTGCATATCATCCCATGGAAAGTCCAAGTTGGTCATGGCTTCCATAATGTCTTCATCGGACTGGAAGATGGGAATAATGGAGGAAGAAAGGTTACCCGAGGAGGTAGTGATGTGTGACGGGTCATCAGGAGGAGAAGGGCTCAGATGTGCGATATCAACAGATCCAAGGTCAGCTGAGGAGCCGAGAGTATCTGTAGGTTTAAGGGCAGGTGAACTATCTCGCAAGGATGATGACAGGTACAAAATGGTGGTTGACGGCTCTGTTGGCTCGATAGCGGGAGGAGGAATGTGAATGGGAGTAGGAAGATCCTCTGGTCCTATCGAAGTGGCCTTGAATCGGCGGTACATGTCCAAGGAG